>BJBW01000699.1:101825-199325 GCA_004320125.1 Scolopax mira | reverse complement strand
ATATATGAATAATATACTTTGTGGGCTTATGTTGTAAAGGAGTAAATGCATTCATGTTTAATTAGGAAGGAAATAGTTGTCTTAAGACTGCACCTATTGAATGCTTGGATTTTTCTGCCTTTTTTTCTTCTTTTTTTTAAATTCCACTGTTTATTTTTCTACCCATGATTGAAATGTCCTCATTTACTTCAGTGTTGAAGGCTTTTAGAGATATATATACATATATATATATATATATATATATAGTGTGTGTGTGTGTGTGTGTACATATGGTTTTTTCCATCAGGACTTTTTCTCCTGTAGATGTATAAGAAATTATGCATCAGACAAAAGCCTCATAAACTGACCATTTGTCCTTTGGACACAATAGCCTGCCCAGCCCCTCTGCTCCTCCTCTCCAATTATGTGTGATTAGTCTCAGTGTGTTGTGTCAAGAAGGGGGAGTGTGCTGAGTGCTTATTATCTGTTTAGGTACAAGAAGAGCACATTTAGGTTCTGACTATGAATGGAAAGTGAGCCTTTATCAGGACTAAAATCTAAATGCTACTATCCTAGAAACTGCTTTTAAAAAAAAATACATCCTTTTCTGATAAATTCCGAGAAACACTGTAACAACTAAAGGATTTTGTAGTGTAATCAAACTATCTGCCTTGAATTAGTTTATATTGTAATATATTGTGGCTCAAATATTTGGTAAACATTTAATGTGACTTTTCTTCTACTAGGATTGACAAAAATCCTACCAAGAAACAGAAGCAATTTGTTATTTTCTTAACAGTTTAGTAGACCATTTTAATGACTTCTCAGAAAAACAACCTGAATGATCAAGGAATCCTGTACAGTCTCTTAAACCACAACACTCTTAAAATGATGAAAAAAGAGAGAGAGGCAGAGACCATGACTGAGCGGGAGAGGTACTAGATGCAAGGAAGTGTAGAGGGTCATGCTGAAATATGTTAATTAAAAGAACTGCAGTTCGGCAAATAAGCTTTCTTCCATATTTAACAAATTGGGCAGCATCTAAACCATGAGCTTATGAAAGTCCCTTTCTCTTTGCTCTTCTCAAACAAATTTCTTCACTACCGGTTTGCATGTCCTTGTATTCAACACTTTTTATGCTCCATTAGAGCACCTAGATGGATCTCGGAAGGCATAGGTCAAGTCGCAGTTAGATCATACATTTCTTTCTCACAAAAACTTGAATTGCAATGCCAAGTGATGGGCTAACATCACAATAACAGCAATTTATTCCTCTTTTGATAAAAAGCAGCCTATTCTCAGTGTTAGATAAAGACCAGGGGCAATGCAAACCAACCATTTATCCTAGAACTGAGTAGTATGTCTCCCCTATAGCTGGTATGAGTTTCATATTCAAACTCTTGTTGGAAGACGCTTGTCTAGTAGGAAATTAAAAGCATTTACGAGGAATTTGAAATTGCTGTGAAGGTAGCTTTAGTTTAATTAGTTTTGTTTTGTTTGTTCCACACAGCAGTGCCTTTGTTTTCTCCTAAAACATGTACAAGAAAATCTGTATAATCAACAAAGGAGTGTGAAAAATAGTGAAATATTAAAATTTGTGAACTTTTTATTTTTAAGAGGGCTTGAATGTCTGCTGTACAATAATCTAATAAAGATTGTTGGTTGCCAAAAATAGAACCAGTGTCACTGAAAATTGTGGGTTTGGCTCTGAGAAGAAAACAGTTTTACTCAAATTAGTAGCTGATAATTGCTTTTTATTTCTTTAGTGTCTGTCGCTTGAGTTGAAGGCTTTGCACAGGTGCTGCCATCCCTAAAGTGTGTAATTGACGGCTTGTTTACCAAAGACGCATTTAGGCTTCATCCTGCAAACTCACATTGGAGCTCCACAGGCAGTAAAGTTACTCATCTACATAAGTGCTTGCAGGTTTGGTCTGTGTAGATATTTTCAGAGGTATATAAGCAAGCTCTCTTCTTGATTTTTTTTGTTTGTTTGTTTTAAAATGGGTATTGAAAAGTCACAAGTGTAGGATTTACTGTATATGAGGCACTGAAAGTGTTCTTTTTTAGAGACATCTCTCAAAGTCCCTCATGTTAGTAGGGACTTGATGAATTGTTTCTGAGCTCTTAAATTTTAATAAAACTACAGTGTTTCTTAATTCATCAAATACTTTTGCTCAGAAAAAGTTAGGTTATCAAATCATGCTTATAAAATGTATCAGAGCCTTTCATGGGACATTCTTTAACTAATCTCTGATACTTGGTATATTTTTAATGATATAGTTTACTGTCTTCCATAACAGAATATTGAGCTTAATTACTTTGTGTTTGCAAAGCACTTTGAAGATGAATGACACCGTGCGAGAGCTATGCCATCTTCACCGAGAATGGAAGTGTGAGGCTGATGGAAGATTTCCTGCAGGTGTGTTGGTAGTTTTTAGAGCAATGTTGTGTCTTCCTCTTTTCTCGGGGAAAAATGGCAGAAAAGAGTGATCTTCTTATGGACATCCATTCCCCTGACACAGCTGCTGCCACTGGCGGTGACTTGTGATCTTCAGAATACAAAAGACCAAGAAAAAAATATTCCCTTTCCTGCTGTGAGATCTGGCATAGACTTTCTTAAAAATTACAGACTAGTGCTCTCTGATAGCATTCTGGAACAATGGGACAAATCTTTCCGTTTGGGAAGTAAGTTTGATTTGAAATGAAAACTGTCTTAAGAATGTGAGATGAGGCAGGAGAACTTACTACCCCAGGTACTGGTCCAGCTGCAAAATCCTTATTAGACAAGTCATTCACATTTTGCCTGTGGCTTCACAGCTACATGTTTGTGTGAGGAGGGAAATGGGATTAAAATCTTTCCCCCCATGAAAAGCATCCTTATGTCTTGAGCCTGGCTGCATATGGTTTATCAAGTGTTATATCTCTGTTACAACTCTCCTTTGCTGTTCCCTGAACAAAAGAGGATGCAGTGGGTGGAGCTTTTGATCCACCTCTTGATATGGCAGGTGACGCAGCTGATATGGCAGGGGGAAGAGGGAAAAGGCAGCAACACATTGCAAGTCAAACAGAGCAGCGTTTTATTACTGCTCTCCCTAATGCAAGAGGGTAAATAACCAGGTCCCTGTCTTTTCAGGGGGCAAATTATAAATGCATAGTTTCACCTGGATTTCTTTATGCATGGTTTTCTTATTAAAATCAGGGAATGAACAGTGATGTCTAACTCCAAAGTCCTTTGAGAAGCAAATGTGCACTAAAATGCTTTCTGTGCAGTGTAGTCATCCTGTCTTGTTTCTTCAGAAAGACACAATTTTGTTGCTTTATATCTTTTAATTCACTTTTTAGATTCTTCTGAGTCTGATTAAGATGGTTTGTCATGCCTTCGCTGTCACAAGTCAGTAGCCTAACACTGGTGGTAAGAACACCAGCAGCTTTCGAAAGATGACTTGAAAAGCTGATTTTTCAATATGAGTCTCATCTGCACTGCAACAGCCTTTACTTTACCCAGCCAAAATGAGGGCAGCCTGATGCAAACCCCGAAAAGCTAAAAGAAAGCCAATGCATGACTTGGTGAATTTGCAGCTGAATGTTTAAGTGAAGGGAGGACCCCCCAAATCATGCCCGTTCCCCATAGGAGGGAACCTGAGGCACAGAGAGTATTGCTTTCTCACTTGCTGACAGCCATTTAGAAAGCAGCCCATGTGCTCTAGAACCCACCCCAGATCTTGTGAGACGAAGCGCAGCATCTCCTCGGTAAGATCTCTCTCCCTTTCCCACCTGTGGACTCTGTTCAAACAGCTGAACGTAACAAACCGAACTTTTCTTTCCCGTTTTTTTAGAGAGTTTAGCCTATTAAGGGTTCCTTGCTTAGTCAGCAGCTGGCTTGCTGCCAAAAAAAAAGCCCGGCATATTGTTGTGGCTGGGTGAAAGCTGGATATTTTCCATCTCTGTCCAACAGCGGCATTGGGTCTTCCATTGTCTTCTTGTGTGCAAATTGCGTGGAAAGTAGAGGGAAGATGGACGGAGCAGTAGTCCAGATGGCATTCCACAGCCTGAGAAGAAACATCTTGACCCTCGAATCTGGGTTAAACTCAACAGATGCCAAGCCCCCAAAAACAAAGAGCTGTCGTGGCTGACAACAGCGAAGGAGCGATAGGCCTTCAGCAACAGAAACTATCTTTTATTTTGGACGCATTTCCCTGCAGAGAGCCAACGTGGTGTCACTTGTAGAAGATGGCTTATTAAAAACAAGCAAAAAAAAAAAAAAAAAATAACGGCTCCCTGCATTAGGCACCTTCCCCCTTCAGTCGTGAAACGTTGCCCCTGGGTGATGGGTTATGCCAGCAGAAAAGGATTTGAACGTTCAGCCGGTGTTGAGCCCTGCCAGAGCCCGCGTGCTAAAAGACCTGTTATTTTTTCCTGACTCTGACTTCAATTAATGTACTTTTAAAATGATTAAACATATCATGCTGTGACTTCTAAAATGTCAACAAGCTTCTAAACTTGGGAGACAGGAATGTAATAAAATAGGTAATAGGAGATTCAATAGTTAATAGAAGCCCTGAAGTGTGAGTGTATACAGTAGCTGTATATTGGAAACTGTGCAAATGAAGATGGCTTAGTATTGCAAACTGAGGAAGAAAATTGTTTTTAATTAGCACCTTCATAAGAACTGCTGATTAATACTGTTTGGTTTGGTGAAAAGCTTTCAGCTGAGTAATTTGTACAGCCATTACAACAGTTTTGTTAGACCAGGACTCCTGTTGTTAAACACAAACAGCAGATGATAATGGTGGAAGATGAGTTTGTCATGTAACAATTTACCTTATTGAAAAAAGCTTTATATAAAACCCAATACAGTAGGTACCAGCAGAAATCACATATTTTAAATCCTTTCAAGATTGCAGTGTGCGATGCTAGTGTGTTTTTTCATGGACTAGAAACAGATTTTATATCATTTATAAAATTATATATACAATTTAAAGGTGTTGTAGCATGGACAGACCACTTTACTGGTAATGCTTTACATCAGGACAGTAAAGTGCTGGTATATTCAAACACTTCTGAAGTATACAAAGTAGGTCTAAAAATTGAAAGGTAATTAAGTAATATTGTTCACATGCAAATGTATGTTTGTGCATTATGCACTGAAATTACATCTGGTGTTCGTGCAACGTCTAGCATTTATACCGAAGGCTTTAAGGAGATTTCTCCCAGGTTAACTACTGTTCACTGCTTTTGCTTACTGTTCTTTTCAATTGACAACAAAAAATTAAAACCCGTTATCCATGTCTCCCTAACGCAGGAGCATATGTATTTTGGTGGCCCGGATAGGAAATTTAGTGCGGTCTGCAGAAACAGAGGGATTTTATTAAACATGGTAACAATGAAGGAATATCTGCACTAAATTATGACGCTAACCAAGGATGGTAAGATCTGTAAATTATTGGAGTGCTATAATAGAACATGAGAGTTTTCCTTTAGACAGGCCTTCGGGGTAATAACAAGGGTTGAGACTCACGACAGTGCCAAATAAGCTTTAGACAGCATAATAGTCTGCAAAGAAAAGCCACAGAGCACTAATGTAAAAGAAGAGCTGTCCACCACATGCAGTAAAAATCACCAAAGGTCATTTTATGGTAGCAATTGTGACATAAAATTGGTGGTCATGCTACATGTCTAATACTCAGCACAGCTTTATAAATGATGGGCCCCTAGCGATGGCTGTCATTAAGTGCTTTCATCATAATAAACTTTAAACTGTTGGCTTTATGAATCGCCAGCCAGCTTCAGCTGTTCGTTGGATGGAGCTTGCAGTGCCTTAAGTGTGACAAGGCCTATTAGGAACTGCAACCATGTTTCAAGCGTACTTGGCTTTCCCACTCCTGGGGTGATTGCTGCCTATTAAATGGCATCTGGGAAGATTTTCCTCCAGCAATCTCTGATCAAGAGCTTTTTTGGGCTTTGACCTGCATTTCCTTCAAGACTTTCTCTGAGGAGTTTTATAAGAGCAAAACTCCAGAGGATTTATAGCCACTTCTGATTAATACCTTTTCAGTTTTTCTAGCAACTCTCCCACTGCTACATGGAGAAAAGCTTTCATTGTTCCTGAGGTGCTTATTTGTGACCTTTTCTCTGCTTTCTGATTCCCTCTAACATGTTCTCAGTGAAATCCTTGGTGTGCAACCAAGACAGTTGCTGAAGTTGCTGCAGCTTTGCATGGAGTGGCTTTGATAGTTAAAAAAAGAAAATGAATTTAGAAAGAACTCCTCCCACTCCTATTTCCACAGTGGTCTCACAACTCACAGGTAACAATTAAATGCCAGCGGTACCGATTCGCTATCCTAAATTGTGTACATGCTGCATAAGGTAGAGAAACTGCTAATTCCTTAGGGCTCCAGCCAAGGGGAATGCAGATAGATAATGATAACACAAATTTCTTCCTCGAACCGTCCCTCTCGAGCCCCAGTTCGAAGAAGCAGCCCCTGTGGTCCATTGGCAGGCGGGGAAGTGAGCTCCGGTGAAGCAGGGCCACATTCTTCCTGCCAGCAGCTTCCTCTCTTTGTAAGGAAATTGCCCTGGTCCCGAGCTCATTGCGGTCCCTCGCTGAGTCGGGCATCAGCAGAGGAGCAAAACCTAAAGCCTTCACAGCTCAGAAAGGTGCCAGCACCCAGAAACTCACAGCTGCCCTCATGCTGGGTCTCGGAGAGAGAGCCTTCAGTGTGGGGGCTGCGGGAGCTGGACCCTCTCTCAGCTTTGGCACAGGCTCAGGGCACAGCCCCCAAGGTGGCGCGTTCCCGGGGCCTGGAGCACGCCAGGGATAACTATACTGCTGAAATATAACGTCCCGTATAAACATTTCATGAACTAGATTATATTTTCATCACCCTTATGCATATGAAGTCTTTTAATTTCTATAAATCTTACAGTGACTTAGAATTAAATCGTATTAGTGTGAATAATAAATGTTTAGGGATCACTCATCTAAGGACTTGCAGTATTTAATTTACAAGGACTATACATTTTTCAAATCTCTTAACAAGGAATTTTAAGCACTTCTTGAGGTTAAAAAAAAAAAAAAAAAAAAAACAGATCTGGAAAGTAAAAAATGCTCTGTTTTTCCCAGGATCCTGAATGAGTGACTCAGGAGGTATTGTAATTGCAAAAGCTTTCTGTGTGTAAGAACCTGGCTAATACTCTTATTAGCATCTTTTTTAATCCAGGTAACATAATAGTCAAAGTGTCAGATGAATGTCTCAGAAGTGGACCATTAAAAAATAAATTGCAAAACCTTTGAGAGATTAGCATTTGAATCCAGCCAGAAGCTCCTTGAGGTTCTTGGGTGTGGGTCAGAGTCCTTAAAGCATAAGTTTCTATCACAAACCACATCAACCTCCAAGTTACTCCGAGTGCGAAGGCAGTAGCCACAGTTACTAGCCTTAGCTCTAGACTTGTTCCCTCTGGGAAGCAAATACAGAAAATGAGACTTGCATTGTGAAAAGAGGTTTCATTTTCTGAAACCTTTCATTTCTAAAAAATTTTGAAAAGCAAAGAATAAATAAAGTACATCAATATTTTCAGGGTATTTGTATTTTAATTCATACTAATGATAGTTAGCCCTTAAAACGGGGTTAGCTCTTAAACAGAACTTTGCATGTTCAGCATGCTTTTTAGAGTCACTACTCGAATAGCACCATGGGCTGCTACAAAAGGAAATGGTTTTCCTTGTCCCATGTCAGGAAACTGAGGCAAAGAAGCAAAGTAACACACAGTAGAAAGACTCTACAGTAGGCAGAATTGCTTTTATAATGCAAGTCTCACTCAATAACAGCTCTTAAACAGCAGACCTTCCTCTGTCCTTCAGACTTTATTTTTTACTAGATGTTGTCATATCCTGGGAACTGCATTTTTTACATCATCAGATATAATTTGAAATTCCATGAAGGGGTTATTGTTCTTTCTGACAGATGGTACCAAGTATTGGATTTTTCAACCAAAGTACTGAAATACGGACAGGATTATTTTAATTTGTTATCTCCCTTCCTCTAATGCTTTTTAGTAATGAACTGCTTATTTTCAGGGGATAAGTAAAAGCATTAAGAAGATACATAGAACTTTGTCATATTTCTTTGGGAGAAAAAAAAGCTGTGTATTTGTTTGGAGGGAGCACTGATGATTGATTGTTCCTACAACTTCATACTGTTTTTCTACTGCTCTTGTGGCATGGGGGGGCTGCTTAGCAGCAGTGGCTCTAGATTAACTCTTTGCTCTCTCATCAGAAATCTACAGAAATGGGTTTGGCCATTTTTTGAGACAGGCATCCACAAGTCTGCAGGCAGTTACTTTGCTATTAGAAGCTTTAGGGATGAGGACCACGCTTGAAGTGTTTTGCAGCCCTCCTTTCCACAGGTCACGTGAATCACAGCAAAGGCCTTAGGAGTACCGTGTAAGCATAGTCAATAATTGGTGCAAACAGTTAAAACGATGACACAACAGGAAGCAAAGTGGTGATTTCACCTTCCGTTCCTGGTGAAAGGAATGCTGGCAGCTCAGCCAATTACTACAGAAAGGGCAGGTGTTTTTGTCAAAATTCTACCAGCAGCTTGTGCCAGGTTAGGTGCATCTGTGCTTTTCCATGCCTACCCTGCAGGCAAGGTACTGCCAGATAACTGCATAGGGAACGAAAAGGAATCATGTCACGGGCACCAACGCTCTGGGCATCTGCCAGCTTATGTAGCGAGGTAGAAATATTAGCAAACACGTGGGCAAAGAGTCCATTATGGAAATAAAGGGCATGGGAGAGCACAGAAACAATGAGCCATATTTTGCAGTGGTTTATAGACTGTACAGAAAAGAAATGTGAGGGAAGAGGCCGAATTCTCCTTATCAGAAGGGGAGATACTCACCACGACAAAAATCATTTGGGAAGGTGTTCAGCTCAGTTAAAAGGCAGCCCTTTTGAAGCACTTTCAGAGTTATTTTCAGCTGCGAGCAAAGCAGAGGAATATTGCCACCGGGTAGAAATTGCTGCCAAACAATGATCGGTGAAAAGGATGCCTGCTGCTGAACCCCAGCCCATTTCAGATCACTTTCGGCCTGCTCTTTTCTTTGTTGCAAGGCTCCATTACAGCAATAACGACTGCAAAGCATCGACGGCATCCCATCCTGGTCCTCCATGCCAGAGGGGCGAGGGCTGGAGGTGTACCTCTGAGGCCTAAAGGGCTGAGTACGGGGAAAGCGCATCCTGTCTTGGGGCATGGCATTCAGAAGGCCCTCTTTTTGCCCAAAATTTAGGAGCAAGAGTGCAAAACAGTTCCAGTTAGTTCCCTCACAGAGGAGGGATGGGGCATAATCCTAGCAGACCTGAAGATTGGTGAGACAACATGCTGGCAGCCAGAAAGGCAGAAGATAAACCCTGCAGAGAAGCAAGACCAATGGGCCAGGAGTGCAGGTAAGACTGAACGGCTTAAAAACTTCTCCAGAGTGAACATAATCTGTACAATTTTGAAACTTTCCTCTGCCTGATAATCACAGTCAGAGGAACCTGCAGACTGCAGGTCTGTGTACATTGGGGAGCCCCTACGTGTACTACGGTGCATCCCAGGGACCCCACCACGTGTGTGTGTGTGTGTGACCTCCAGGGGAGATGGAAACTGAAGGAGCAGCAGGACGCACCAAGCACTGGGCAGTCTCAGCCCAGCATTTGTTTGCTTGAGTGCAAGGTAAAGGCAGGGTATGGCTGTATGTGACCCACGGGTTTGTCTTCAGGGCAATCTACCTCATGCTAATGAGGTGATTAGGGATGTGTTTTCCCTAGGTAACCACTCTTTCCATCAGGCAGGGGACCGTTTAGTGGCCATGCAGCCATGCTCTTATTGCTGCTGGATGGGAGTCCCCTGTCCCAGAGCCACCATGGTGCTCTGACACACGGCACCTCCCACCTGCTCCAGACGGGGTCAAGCCAAAATGAACACTTGCCTGAACAGTTCAGATCATTGTACAAACAGATATTTGAGTTGCAGAAGCGCTGTGCATTTTCCTACTGCTATTTAGAGGCTAATGCGTGTAGCCTTAACAATAATTTGTTTATTCATCCATTCCAATAGCTTTGTTCCTGCTGACTTCTATCTAAAAGGTGACATAATGCACGTTTTATGAGCTATAGGACAGCTATGGCTTAAAATGAATCCCTGTGTACCAGAGGTGGGGAAAAAAAAGAGATTTTTTAAAAACCTCATACACATAAAAGCTCCACCTCTAAATTGCTGTTAATATTCCCCTTTTCTGATTTCTTACCTTTTCACAGCATAGAAAGAAGAATAAATTTAATACTCAATGGTGGATCTGAGTGCATTTTCAGTGTAGGGAACACAGAGAGAAATCAGAATATTCAGAAATCTGTGGGCTGGAGGACAGCTTTTCCCAAAGTGTTGAAAAATCTCTTTCAAATGACGAAAGAAATTTCACTTTAAACACTTTAAAAATATTGATGTAGCAATATGGTGCTCTACAGTGTATCTGTTATGCTTGAAGCAGAGTCATTGGTATATTCCCACATGTCTTCTAAAAGCTGACTTCCAAAGGCAGAGAGTCCTGCAGTAAGTCCTGCAGTAACAGTTCAAAACACTTGTTCTTCCATGAGGGATGTCTGTAATACTTTAAGCCACAAGCTGGCTGTGAGCTTGGGCACAACGTGGTGGCATCTATGTTGACCTCAGCATGCTAAGCCAAGGAATGCACTTCTAGCTGGCTGTGCTTCCAGCTGTGGCTCTGGACATCCATATTATGGCCAGTGAAAGTCCAATGGTTTGGGTGCAAATGTCCAGTCTTGGCCTACATGAGCTTTCTTTTGCAGTAGAGTAGCCTAAATGTAGGCTGCTTATAAATCCAAATCTTCCAGTGGGAAGATTCAGGAACTGATGATCAGGTTGTGTTCCTACACTCTCAGATGGGACATGTGGAAGACAATGAGCCAGTTCTTCCATGCTGTAGACCTGTGTGTGCTGTGCCATCAAGGCTCAACCTTCTCTCTTAGCGTTCCATGAAGGTTGTGTCTAATCTGCATTTGAACATACATCTTCCCAATGTGGGCTTGAGTTTGTGTGCAATATAGACATAACCAGCCACCTGCAGATTCTCCTGTGCTCGACCTGTCATTTTTCCCTGCTAGTTTAGCTGGGACATAACCCAGAAATCTCTGCCCTGTACTGGTACAGTGAAAGGTAATTACCCTTCCTAAAGGAAAACACAACTGCACAAACCTCCATTTAGCTCTTAAAAGCTGCTCTGATAATTGTCTTAAAACCAACCTGAAAATGTGAACCATTAGAAAGCATTACACCGGAGTCCATTCATGCTGCTTATATAGTAAAAGTTTATTTATACAAGCAATCGCAGCCTCTATCTCATTTAGATCCCATAGGACCTTCCTGTATGGCCCTCTGACTCCGTGAGAACAGAGGCAATTCCCTCTGGGCACCTATGTATTACAAAGGAAGCCACCACCACTGTGAGTAACATTATCTTAACAAAAATATCCCTGCTGTTGCCCAAACCTTGACCTACCGTGTAGTTCTTTTTCTGTTAACATAACTCACTTGACATCTTTACCTTTGTATATCACTTTGCTGTGATTCCCTATGACCCTTTTAAAGAACTCTAGTGGTGGTAGAGATCCATTGCAAAGATGAACTGTAAAGCATAGCCAAATTTGGAGGTTCTGGAGGGAAGGACAAAGGGTGGTTTGTTACTGTTTTGTATATAGCCCACCCAAAGAACTAACAATAAAAGGTGTGTGGCAGTGAAGACAGCATATACTCTCTTTCCTCTGAGAGACAGTTAAAGTGAGGCGTTCCACACGGACACGTGCTTTCTGAAATTTCACTAGTTATTTTTATTGCATCAGGGAAAGTAAAACAGCAACAATAAAAATGGTGCTTCATATTTCTCTCTTAACATTAAAAAGCAGCTGATTTTCTCTTTTTTTCTGAAGGTTCTAGGAATGTTGGATGCTCCCAAGCTGCAGACATGGCCTGACATGCATATCACTATTCAGTTTTTCCAGGGCCCCAAGAAAGACCAGAGCAGGAAATTATCAGGTGCTATTTTCCCCCTCCTTTCTCTTCCTGGTTGTAGTTGTGATAGTTTGGCTTTCAGGTGGTCTGATCTATCAATGTTTCCCAGCCCCTTGCATTCTTTGAGGACTATATTCTCTTATGCTTTGCATCAACACGAGGAGACAAGAGTGTTTCTAGGGATGCAGGATGGTGGTGCACAGGCAAGACCAATTTACAAAGTGTTGTGCTATAGCTCTACTCAAAGGACAAGAGATGGATTTTTTTTCTGAAGTAAAATAAGCAACAGAGATTCTCAGAGTTTTGTTCTTTACTGCCTCCTCGGTGCTTGTACTTTCCAAGGATAGTGAGGAAAGTTGTGTCTTCTCCTTTCAGTAGGATAATAGAAATGTGGTTGTCTGCACTGACCTGCCCCTTCTCACTTTTCAGTTAACTTGCAAGCTTTATTCCATCAGATAAAGCATGATTTGTTTTGCCCTCCTGCTGTTCCCTGGTGCTTCGATAGCAGGATAACTTAGACTTAGGAGCACAACAGGAGTTGTGATGCTGCTGGTGAGTACAGAAAACCTGCACACACATCCTGTGGTCTTGTTTCTTGAGTAACAAGGTATTTGCTGTCACCAGATACTTTACTTAACCTTTTACATGAACTCCTGCACAGGACTGAAACAGTACCTACACTCTCCTTGGGACCTGCCATACCTTTAGGAGTGTCCACCCTACTGAAGAAAGGCCCAGCTTGAAAAAAGGGCATGTCTCGGGCTCATTGCAATAGCAAATGTAGATGTAGAGCACTCCTCTGGAAACTGCTGCATCAACACTAACTGGCCAGTTCTCAGAGGGCCTCCTGACTGACTTACCTGAGTAACAGTATTAATTGGAAAAGCAGAAATTTCTTACATAGGTTGCCCCATGTTGTTGAGTCAGTGAGAAGTTTCTGGCTTGAGGCTCAGTGCCTCACAGGTTTTTAGGTTTGCACAGTGGTCTCCAACACCCTCTGGCCTCAGTGCCAAGTCCTCACACACACATGAGTGCCACCAGCTCTCACATCCTGTGTTCTGGCCAACCCTTGACAATCATCTGTTGCATGTCTCGGCTTTCCCATGGCAGGGTCTTTCAAACAGAAAAGGTGATGTGAACTGTCAGGTTTCTTAACTGTTGTCCTAGATATACCTGTCCTTAAAGCTGTCTTGTGTCCTGTATCAGTTACTCCTTCTGCAGCAGTAAATGCTACCACACTGGTGTCATGATCTGTTCACGCTGGTGGTGTTAACTCCTGTCCTCTGCACGGTCTTGCAAGCTGCCCTTCTCATCTAAGTTGTTTTAATTAGGAAAACCTGGGCTGGTCTGCTCGGGGGAGGTAACCCTCCCTCTCACAGTCCCTGGTGGTGATTTACACCAGTGGGTGTGAGGGAAGGATCAGGCCTCCGATGTTGAATGAGACTGGCGGGGACAGCATGAAAGTGTTAGGGCTGAGCTACTGGTGCATCTCTCAGGATGCAGGGGATCTTCTGTGGATCTTAATGGAGGCTTAGGAGTTGAAGGTTGTGTCCTGTGCCCCGCAGTGGCAGATGGCTATATCATGTATATTTTCCCAAATGTATGTTCTGTTTATCTGGTCTGAAAAATTCATCTTCGCTGAAAATTGGAGAGCTGCAATAGTTTCTCTCCTTACTGTAGGACACAGAGCCCTCCCTACAACACCACCTCTTCTCATTCTGGGAAACCCGTGACACAGCCTGGTGCTCTGGTGTGGTGAGGGCTCAGATGTCAG
Source organism: Scolopax mira (assembly GCA_004320125.1). Taxonomy (NCBI): domain Eukaryota; kingdom Metazoa; phylum Chordata; class Aves; order Charadriiformes; family Scolopacidae; genus Scolopax; species Scolopax mira. The sequence continues at coordinate 185,501 of BJBW01000699.1, read as the reverse complement.
GAGGAGTGTTTAGCCCTCCTGCAGGCATCTTTGTCCCCACCCCATCTATCCCTAGCGCAGGCCTTTGTTTGTACCCCATGGGAGGAAAATAATCCCCTTGCCTCCGACCACACCTGGATTCAGCCTCCAATTTGGCACCTTGAAAAGTGGGCCAATTCTCTAACGCTCTTGCCAGGAATAAAGCCAGGGTGAATGCATCTAATTCTCACAGCTCTAATTAGGTGGCAAGTTAGCAAGGGGAGACCTCACCTGTTAGAAAAATAAGAAAAGAGAGAGGGGAGAAGAAGAGAGAAGGGAGGGACAGAAGGAAGGAGGGAAGGAAGAAGGCTGGCAGAAAGAGGGAAAGAAAGGGAGAAAAAGAGAAAGAAAGAAACAAAAGTACTCCCTGAAAAAGAAAAAAGAAAATACCAAGCACTTGATGGCTGTGACCAGGAGGGAGGCCAGGAACAATACCTTTCCTTGCAGGTGCAGGATGGAAGAGACTGCCTTATACAGGTCTGAAGTCTGAGCACTGGTGGGGCACCAGGGGCTTGGGGGGCAGCCGCAGAGCAAATGCCTTCCTACGTTTCCTGCTTGCTTTGGCTGTAGGTCTCTGGGGAAGCCTTTACTAGAGAAATCAGACAAAGTTGTTCCTGTTGATAGTCATGGGAACTCCCTGGTTCAGAGAATTGAAAGTATGTTGAAATCCAGTTATGCAGTCTCAGACAAGCAAAACAAAAAAAAAAATCTCCACCAGCGCTCCACCAGCCCTGGCCAAAAATCAGCATTTTTCTCAGTGTATTTAATAATCAGGTGCCTTTCTCCCCATCCCTCCCCCCCACCCCCCTAAAAAAAGAAAAAAAAACCCCACATCTGCTCTAGATTACTTGAAATAAAGGGGGCCAAAACCTGTATGTATGGTTTTCTTAGCTTCTCCTACACAGAGAGCCAGGGCCATGGAAACACCAGACTAAGAGGCTTAGAGTAAATCCTGGCAGTCTCAGTGCTAGAAACTCTCCCACTGATAAAGAAAGCCTAATAAATAAGTTTGAGAGAAAAACTAAATGAGAGTGCGTCATTGTTGAGCAGTTAATTAGGATCCTTCTAAGCATTTGTGCTGCAAAGAACAAGAAAATTAAAGAATATAAAAACATATGTTGGCAAGAGTGAGAACACACTAAAAGTAAACACTACCATTATTAGTGGTAGTAAAAATAATATTAATTAGCTGTATTACAGTAGCACCTAGTGGTGCTACTGGATCTCATTCCCAGATAAGATCAGGGTCCCCAAAACATAAAGGTCCTAAATAGAAATCGCATATAAGTGCATTCATGCGCATACGTAGATAACATACATATATAGACGTGTACATAGTATATAGATAGAAACACAAGTCAAATGATGAAACCTCAGCAAATGGAAAACAGGCTACAGAATATTTTGTAACTTGACTTCTCTTGTTCCTGTTTTTTTATGTTGCTGCAGTGCAGCTATTTGCAATTGTCACTTATGATATAGAGAATACAGGATGGTAGTAGTGTAGGAGTTAATGCATATATATGTGTGTGTGTACTCATATACGTATATACGTGTATATACATGTGTATATACACAGAGACATGCACACTCACACACATATGAAGTACTTTTTCTCCTAGCTTGGATAAGGACAACACAGAAAACTTGGCTAAAAGCAGAATAAATACTACCCTAAAGGCTCCATTTACTCACCAAGCACCATTTCTTCACTCCAAGTGAAACTGCCACTGTCCTTTCTGTGCTTGCACTGACACATTTTGGAGAGCGGTGTCTCTCCCCATCTTGTACTATAAAATCCTCCCTTAAGAAAGTCATAGTTGAAAACTGCCCTCAGCAAAGTCAATACCGCTTTGTCTCAAATGGTAGAGAATGGCAAGTTTGAGTTGCCGCCATTGCTGCTGATTTCTATTAAACCAATCCAAATAAATTTTAAAACCCAGCCTTTCCTTTTCTGATGTGAATTTGCACTTTATAACAGAGAGAGAGTATAAGGACCCAGATGACATAGAGTTAACTGTAATGCCAGGTTGATTAACACATGGGAACTAATTTAATTGTTGATGTTTTAGTGCCTGGGTTTCCTAAGAAAATGCAGATAATCCAGGTTCCTGTTTCAAACAGAACACTGCTAAGGGTTTTTTAGAGGAGTAAAACTCTATTTTACTCTAAAATAGCAACAGCAGAAGCATTGCAGTCTTGAGATTTCCAATGCAGAAATTGCAGGGCAGGTCGAGGCATCAATTTAATGTTCGGAGACATGCTTTGTTTGAATGATAATTTCATTAGATTAGTTTGTAAACTTTTAATGCAGGTTGTATTATATGTCTAAGAAGAAGCAATTTGTGTGACAGACTATCCTTCATAATCCCCCTCTTCAGCCTTCTGCCAACAAAAGACCCTTAATACTGAAGATGTTTTGTGGGAGGAGAAACATTTTCCAAACAAGTAGTTTCTCTATTCCAGCCCAGGTAACAAAGAGGCCTTAGGAATTTCTGTGGGCCTTGTCAGGACTGGCCCATTGGTCTTAAAGCCACCTGCTGCTTAAGCCATTGGTCAATAGATTAACTGCTGCTATTACTAAGTGTTTAGAAAAGTAAGTTATGTGACAGAGCAAACAAAATCAACCTCCTTAACACATGTTAATTCAAAATTTAATAAATCTGCACTGAGAACAGTAAAGCAATCAAGGGGGGTGGGGTGCGCAGGAAAGCTCTTCGTATGCTCGGGTCCTCCAAGCAAAGTATCACATAGCAGATAAAAAGTCTTCATGGCATCTTAAACAAAAGGATAATACTCTATTTGCTTTGCAAAACTCCCTTGACACTTCCCTCCACCCCTCTGCCTTCCTCCTTTTCTTCCGGTTTTTGGATGCTGTTCTGTGCTGCAGGTTTTGGGCAATTTCCAAACCTCAGTCACAGAAGATAAGTTCACAATAAACACTAATAGTGGAGTAAATTCTTGGTGAAAAGGTGGGAAGCATTCAAATCCTGGCAAAAGCTGTGACACTCCACAGCCCCGCATGTTGTTCTTATTCTGTTATGAAATGTATGTTTTACTAGAGCATGTCCCCAAAAAAGAGAAAGCCACGCGCCCACATTCACATGCAGTTGAGGAGTTTGCCCAGCCATGGAGGGCGAGGAGGATTTCAGCAGGGGAGCTGAGGAGTTTTGGGAGGCCAGTGCAGGTACTCAGCCTCATGTGGCTGGCCTGGGCGAAGGTCAGAAAGGTGCTACAGATTATTCTTAAAATAAGTCACATAAACTTCTTGCATCTACTGCCCTATGGTTTGGTATTCAAAAAGGGGATCGAGAGACACCAGGTGTTTGGAGCAGGCTGGTTTAGGAGTTCTTGGGAGCTTTTCTGTCACAAGCTTCAAGCATTTGCTATTTCTCATACTGCAAATTTAAGTAACTGGTAAAATATAGTTCTCCTTATCATTTTGAAAAGATCCACAGAAGTTATTGGAATAAATTTCCATTTCTGTCATGTCTTTTCTTAACTCTTAACTTTTACAGTCCTATGTTTCATTAATAAGTAATTTTTTTCGCGTATGTCAGTCGTGACTTAAAACAGTTGTGATCAGGATTATGGTTGCCCTTTGTTGGCTTATAATCACAGAAGGGATGCTTCCATATGTGATGAGTCTGTGTTTTGCAAAGGACACTCAGGAGAAGAGAAAAGTCCAGAAGAGCAGTGATTCAGATCACAGGCAAGTTTCCCCATTGATGTTTTTCCACTGAGTGTTGGGGGGGAGGAAGAAGTGGGGGAATGTACTGTAACAAGCTCCTGCTCCAGAACATGCACACTTCTACCCGGAGTGAGGTGTTGCAACTGGCACTGGTTTTTCCTCATAAATACAACTTTGTTACTACTGGATTTGAGGTCTGGGTCTTTCCAGAGCTCTCACCAGTCTAGTATCAGTTTTGCCAAGCGCATTCGGTGCAGCACCTCCGTGAGGGAAACGAGGCATCTCCCAGTCAGGTTTTCAGAGCAGGTTCCCCAGGATCCATATGCTGGGTTGTGATTTCCCTGCAGACATTTGGGTCTGGCTCTGGCAGAGCTTTCTTTAACGAGGCACGTGAATGAGTGCTGCTGCAAGCCTCCATGCTGTTTGGAGGACAGAAGGCTCCCCCTTCACAAGGCTGCAAACCTCCTGAGACGAGAATGCAGCAGTAACTCCTAAACATTTTCCTTGCAGACTCATCAAGCTGTTTTTTTCCCCTGGTAGGGGAGCATTTAGACCTCTATGAACAAGATAAGATAAATGATTTATTGTGGCATGGTAGGTATTGCTAGGCTATCAGCTGCCATCGTGGAGCCCAAGCTGATGGTTGTAGCAAGATATTAGGGGCTGTCTTTAAAAAGGACATTTATCTCCTATTTTCAAAATACATCAAAGCTCCTTGCATGTCTGGGAATATTTGGGGTGAGTAAAATGCTAAGAACATTTCAGCTGAACTGCTATCCTTCCTTTTCTTCCTATGTCTAATCATTCTCCCATTGAGCAGCCTGGTAAAATTGTGATGGAAGGTTAAAATCGGAGGCCCATGCATAACATAAGATTTCCTGTGTTGTGTTCTGAATATCTTTGTCTCCAGGACCTATTCTGCTGACAGGACACAGCGTAAAGAAAGCCAGATCCAGACCTGTACTTACGCTCTGCAATGAGAACATACAACACTTCCATTGACAGTATCTCTTTCCAAGAAGGTGGGTGAGCATCTGCCTTTGTAGCTGACACCAAAGCTGGTTTTCAGCCAGTCTGCTGGCAAGAGATACCAGTGAGCAGGGTCCCATTTGACAGACATAAACTCTCAGTAACTGAATGTAGTGCAGTTAAAAAGTCAAGCGCTTTCCTGGTTTGTTGTGCAATGTCCCCAAGTTGCCTCTGCCTGGCAAGGTCAGTGGGGTAATATTATAAATAGATACTCCCCGATTCCTTTTCACTTATCTTTCATGTGATGCTGCTTTCTGGACATGTATTAATTCTATAAGCCAAAATAAAATGTGGAGTAAAGGAATATATTTTTAGATGTTGCTTTATTTGGAAAGCAGGAGCAGTCTCTTCTGGAATTTGATACTCAAGAGCTGAATGTTGCTTTACTGCCATGATGTGGTTAAATCACATAATTTCCTTCCTCCCTCATAATCAAGAAACCCAAGCTGAACTATTTTTCCCTTTTGAGGCTAAGAATTTAAACTCTGTTTGAGAAAAGGCTGATTTTGGATCATTTTCTGTTCTGAGTGTGCTAGGTATTACACAGGGTGCAAAGGCAATACACAGTGTAGCATGACACTTAAACTGTTATTACACTTATATTGCATTTAGGAAAAAAATCTTCAATCATTCATAGTTAACCTAGGAGAACATTTTCCCCAATGTGACACTTAAATGTTTTAAAAATAATGGGATGATTTGTTTCTTTCCCCTTGAATATGAGGCAGTGAGGTTAGAAGGGGAAGCAGAGGGGGCATGGAAAGTGGCTTATATTGTCAAGGTCTCCTTAACTGTTAAGCAGTGGGGGAAAGAATCAGGCGGCTTTCCTGGGTGAAAACAGAGAGATATTCTCCACTGATGACTGTCCTTCTAAGCCTTTCCTATCACAGGCTAGCAGTTAAAATAATACTCACCTACTGGGCATCCAGCAGAGTTGATCTACCTTTTCTGCTAGGAGGTTCATGTCCAGTCAAGCCTGATTAATCTGCTGCAAGTCCTGAATGATCCCAAATATAACACATAACAGCTACACCTGTTTATCAAGTCAGTTCATTTCCCTTCCCCTATTCCATGCTGAAAAGGAGCATTAATTAAAACAGTAAACAAACGAGCGCCTATTCTAAATCAGAGCTGCAGGCAAAGAAGAGATAACTTAGGCTCTTGAGAAGAGGGATTTTCAGTTAATTTATGGAATCTACTGTCACTCTCAGGGCAAGGGAGCTTACGTAGCTGGGAAATTGAAGCAGACAGGCTTTGTCTAAACACTTCTTTTTCAGAGAATATCTTTTTTCCCCCTATTTTAATTTTTAATCAAGCCCTCTTTTTTTTTTTTTTTTTTGAAAGAAATTGCTAGATTTTTCCAGTGTTCTGGTGACTCATACAGCTCCTGTGAGATCCCCACAAGGTAGAGGAGAAGAGGCAGGGAGCTGAGCTTTAAAAAAAAAAAAAACAGAGTGAGAATATGAAATGTTCTGCTAGCAAATTATTCCCCAGAAACTAATTGCGGTGCTTCCATCCAGTTTGATTATTCATCGTTTCCCCAGCATTTTCATCTGGGGTCGGTACCCTGGTCCTGGACTGGCACTGATGTGAACACAGGCTTTAGTCTGTTCAGAGACCTGGTGAGCTCACCCGAATGAAATAGTTGCAAAATAGTGTCAAAAGGAGAGGCTCAGTTACTTTACTGATAGCTGACAGTCTCAGGCCCACCTATATGAGCCTCTTGCTCTGTGCAGTATGGAAGTGAGCATGTGAGAAACCTCACAGGACTGTGACAAAGGAACCAGTCCTGCCTGCAGACGTCCCCGGAGACTGCAAGGAGAGCACTGAGGGAACGAGGTAGGCGAAGATTCTGGTGGTGCTTTGCAGATGCTGTATGCATCCATCTCCCAGATGCTGCCATCCCCAGCCCCAGCTCCGTGCAAGGAGTCACACAGGGGAATCACCCAGACATGGGTGCTGCAAGGTCAGGGCCTCTGCTTCAATATAGGGTTTGGTTTGCCTTTTGGGTTTTTTTTAGGGAGGCAATAGGTATTCATTTCTTGATGCAGGGGTGGGGGAACAGCAAATAAGCAGGGGCTTGCCTCAGAGCTGCAGCAGAAATGGAGGCCAGGTTCCCCCAAAAGCAAAGGGGCGATGTACTCTGAATTCCCCCTTGCTAGCACATTGCTGAGCTAATTGAAACTGGCTCTGCCACATCCCTGGAGAGTCCCCTGACCTTCTACCTACGGGCAGCTGGGAGGAGGGCTGGGAGGCAAAGAAAAACCCTCTAACCCTCTCCCTCTCGCCCTCTCCCTTTTCATTTTTTAATCAACAGTCCTACCCCAAGAAACCTTCCCTGCTGTAGCTCCTGCTGCATGCTCTCAGGACAAGTTTCAGTTTCAACAAATCACCATGTTCTGTCAAAAAATTCGCAACCTGCTTCTGCTACGAGCTGCTTTGCAATTCCAGCGCATAGCTAAAAAGATTACTGCTCTGCCCAAAATAAAATACTATTGGCAGGGAGACAGTTTAAATTCCTATCAGCCAGGATTTGTCATGATGAAGGCTGCGTTTCTCAGGAATCAAACTATCATTTTGCTTCTTACAATACTGTTGGGACTCTCTCCCTGGGCTAATTAATATATTAGACATTTTATTTTATTTCAGACTGAGATTTGGAACAATTCCGTTAGTGAAATTACGTTGAAATTGTAGTTTTCATAAAATTACAGACAGACCAAAAAAAAGTTCTGTAAACCTTTGTCATTTCAGATACAAGCCTCTTCTAAAGCTACAAGGAATGCCTTGTACATATTTCAAGTCATCCAGCTTTTCCTGGTGGCATATCCAGTAATCATGTTGACAAATTAATGGTAGAGAATTAGTTGTACATTAAAGATTTAAATTATATTATGTGGCACATTGTCATAAAATGATATAAAACAATAGGCAAATAAATGTAAATTAATTCCAGTTACTGACATGTAAGACGCAGAGTGACATCTGTACACTTCACGACTTGCGCAGCTGCCATACTTTACAACGTAAAGGGTCGGGGGAAGCGGCATGGCGCGGTGGAGCGGGAGGCAGGGGATGGGGTCAGGCCCCGTGTTTGGGAATTGTGGTGGGCTGGGCAAATCCTATCTCCGCTTCTAAACAAACAAATCTGTGGCCAGCATCGCCCCGGTGTGCCCCCGGGGGGGGACGCTAGAAAAGTTGCCTTTGTCAAGGCGGGATGAATACCTTGTCATGACAATACTCGGGGTTTTGTATTATCCCACCCTGACCAAAAGCCCGCAAGTTCCTATCAATACCAAAGTGCAATTGCTTCCCGGGGCACAACCCCTGGATTTTCAAGGGCTCGTGTACTACTGTGCCGGCTAATTATACAGATTCCGTTTCCTGGTATGAAGGAATGCATTACCTGCAGCAAAGGATGCATAAAATATCGGGCGCAGGAGGCGCTAGGAGGAAGCAGAAAGCCGCCGTGAATTCAAGCCCCGGCTCTGGGTTTATACCCACAATCCAGACCCATGCTGAGAGCCTAATCACTGGGGCCATTCTTCGGGCTGTTGTCCAATCAGTCCCTGAATAGCAAAAACCCCACAATGCGGAGTATGAATTAGAGGGGGGGAATAAACGTGGGCACAGACTTTTTTTGCAACAATACCTAACCGGGTCTTTCAGCCAGGACAACTCGGGGACAAAAGCGCGGCGGAAATTGAAGTAACTTTTGGAGGCCCTCGGCAGTAAGAGCTAGCTCAACGAGGGTAGCGCTGCCTTCTTTTTGTGTGCACTGGATCAATTATTCGCTGGGGGGGTGGAGGAAGAGAAAAAAAAAAAAAAAGTCTTAAAAATCGGACATTTGTGTCACACTGGCCTTGGAAATCACGGCCGTGCACTGAATAAAACCAAATATTTTTGTCTCCTCCTCCTCCCCTTGGCGGATGCTGTGGTGATTTAGGGGGTGGCTGGTGGAGTGCTCGCATTCCTCACCCTCCCCCCCCCCCCCCCCCCCCCCCCCCATGCCCGAAGAAGAGAAAAGCTTCTTGAGCTATAGAGATGTCAGGTCCGTGTTTTAAAATTTAGCTTTGTTTACCCAACAGAATGGAATTCATTACTGTGCAAAAGCGGTTCAATTTTCTGACCTTTTTTATTCAAAATGTTGGAAGTAGCAAAAAGCTCATTTGAAGGTCACAGGTTTATGTATCTATTCTCTTAAGTGTTTTAGAAATTCATATGGAGGACACTAAAGGTGGAATATGTGAAAACACACTGTTCATTGTTTACCCTAACCTTGCCACGATTATTAGATAAATGAGGGAAGCAAAATGGCATTAAAAGCCATTGTTAAGAGTGAATTTTTTTTTTCCCCTGAAGACTGTTCATTTTTGCCCCCGATCTGCAGAGGTCATTTTCTAATTCTTTTCGCTGAGTAGTTTATATAACTTCTGCATTTCAAGTCTATAAAAAGCTTTTGCAGACTTTTCATACTGTAAGTAGTAATTTGTTTCATTACTGTTTGAATTTTTATATGTAATTCCTACAGACATTTTGATGATATTGTCAGGCTTAAAAGCCGAGAGGCTTTTCAGTTATTTCTTTTCCTTTTTTTTTTTTTTAAGCCCAGATCCATTCTATCTGGATAATTTAAACGTAGTGGAATTAATCAGTCAGTGATTTAAAAGCCAAACTTTGCGAAAGGGACTCAGAGCAAAATTATTTTATTTTTCTACATCCGCAGCTGATTTGAAAGGCCTTTTCAATCGGTTATCCGAAGCCGATATTTAACTGTTACTTATTCCCCTAATTTCTGTCCTTTGTCAGGGGAACTTTCCTCGCTAGATCTTGTTGCTCCGTTCCGCGCTAATTGCAGCTTACATTATATAAATGGCTTTGTAAAGAAAACTATAACCCCCAGCCTCGAAAGTTGCATGTTTCTATTTGCTCAAACTTGATGCACTTATTTTGAGAGGGTCATTTCGAGGAAAGCTGTGTAGGCACTGAGAATGTCCCGTATAATAAGCTTAAACAGAACCTTTTGTCCGGCCTAGTCTTCTCAGGCCCGAAAATTAGGCCTCCTTTTTCTGGCGGGGGGCTGAAGTGGTTCATTACCGCAGCCTCCTCCGGCAGGCCTTGGCCCAGCCATTCCCAGTACTCGAGCTCTGTAACTTCCTTAGAAAGGACGAAGGAAAACATGGCACACAAAGGTCTTGTTAGCACTTCCTATGTGAAATTAGCAGCTTTCTAAAAGGTACAACTCCAATTACCTCACATTGTGGGGACGTGCACAAACCCAACAATGAGCCCAGTCTTGCAAGTGACATGCTGTCTCTCCGGAGTTACTTCCCTAATTAGGGATGACGAAGCCCCATTCTGGCGAGTGCATCTATTTACAGTGGGCCACAATGCCTTAACTCGAGCATCCTCCTGAAAGGCCAGTGTTAAAAAACACAAGTGCTCTTTTGGCGGAGCCGTCCGTGGGGAAGCGCCGCATTCCTCGCGGCTACACCCTCCCGAAAAGGGCGGCCGCTTTCCCCCGCATTGTTCACACTTCAGGATTCATTTGGGACAATAAAGCTCCTGCCCCGTGAGCGCTGGGAATTACAGTGGACAATGGGCAGGCTTTCTTAGCGGGGTCTAATGATGGAAAAAAAGAAAAATATTTATTGCTTTTGACAGTTTCACAAGGGGCAAAAATCCTTGTCGTGGCTAAAGTTTCCACAGCTGTTGGAGGAAGGGTGGTCATATGGACCAAAACAGTCTGTCTCCTTTGTTAAGAGGCTGAGCACAAGGGCCAAGCTGTGAAATTAAAGATTAAGTTCATTAAGGTAAGATAATTGCGCTTGCATCCTTGTTGATACAGGTGTATCAGGCAAGGCCTGGCTCGCCGGACCTCTTTATTTACCTCCTGGCTTCTTGCGAGGCGAATCAGCTTGCCAGGGAGGGCTGCTGGAAACGCTCGGCTTGTTTGCTCAGCCCGGGACGGGGCTGGTGACCCGCAGCCTTCATCCCCAACAGCCCCTCAGGAGGGGAAGGAGGGCAGGGAATATTTTGGGTCACCATGAAACAGACCTTTGCCCAGAGGAGAAGCCTACCCCAGTTTTGGGCTCTTTCCTCGGCTTCTCTCCTCAAAAGAGAAACGCCTTGAAACACTGGTGGTTGCTCTGAGGGAGGGGGAATTATTAATTCCCTGGTAGCTCATTTGGCGTAAAAGTGTTACTGATTATTAGTTTGCTGCCGCTAAGTGTTTGGATTCTTTGCGATTATTGTGTTATTTGCATTGTTAACAGTTCACAAGTTCAACAGTTTCAAGTAAATTGCACCATAATATTAGGGTTCCAGTACAAAATTACTGCAGTTAATAATAAAATAAGACCTTTGTGTAGGTATATAGATAGCTTCCCAAATTCATTTTTTAAAAAAAGCCCTCATGAATTAGCACAAACATACTGCTGGGGGTTGTGCTGTTTTGGTTCAGCAGATCAATTATCTATTGTGCTATTTTGGTGACAAAGGAGGACAATAATTTTGAGTGATTAAAAAACGCTGCTATACAGTTTCCATTTTATTTCATTAAAATTAACATAAAGCAGGAACTCGCACTCAGGAGCCTGACGGTTCACCTTTGCTGGTTTACTTTCTCTCGCTCAGCCCAGCATCCCACTTGGACGCTGAGGAGCAGAAGTGTTTCCAAACCTGGTGCTTAGAAACTGTGCCTTGCGGGGCACTGCCTGTGAGAGAGCACAATTAAATTCACTGTTGTTTTCCCTGTGACGATGCTGCTCCTCGGTGCAGTCTTCTGTGTGTTTTACAGAGCCAGGTGGTTTGCAGTAGCACACTGTGGCTAGGACACACATAGTATCTCTACTATATTTTTTCTTCCACAGGTTTTGTGCAGGCCAGTGTCAACAAGTGGACGCTGACAATTTTTTAGGGATCAGAAAACCCGTAGTCTGATGTTTCTACCTCCCAGGGTAGGCCTGTACACAGAATTTAATTTTTTGTCCCATTCTACTATGGCAAGCCAAGAGCTTCTATGTCTGCTTGTGAAAAAAAAAAATGAAATGATAGAAATTCCTCAAAGACAATATCTTTTTTGTAAAGCTGAAGAGATGTCTGTATTAATAGGCACATGAAAAACACCAAGTTTCTTCTCCTTCAAGCTAACAATGGACTGGGCCCAATCCTACTCACATTAAAGAACCAGTTCCATTATCTCCTGCCTGCTTTAATCTGTTTTGCCCATATGGGTGCCTAAGGAAGCAAATAGTAGTTCAGGTTAGAAATGTGCTGACCTATAGATATGCTAAATATTAGAAACCCTGCTCTTTTACAGAGACATCTGTTTGTACACAAATTCTCTCTGTCTGCTCCTGGAGAATATAAACAATGCATCAGTGTTTTTAGAAAGCAAGCCATTCAAGGAACATGCAACCTCCTTACAACTTCTTTAAAATTTAGGATCTAGGTTTAGTCTTGTGAAGTAAATAATGGATTCCGTTTGCTGGCTTGAGAGAAAAAAATATTACATAGCTGGAATATATATCCTATTATAACTAATGTAACATTTCATCATTTGAACCATTTGAGAATTTCAAAGAAAAGTTGCAGGCAGCTTCTCAAATGTTGTTAGGTCTCATTTCATATTTTGGTCCTAGTGAGAACTCTCATTAGAAGGGTACATTTTAATGATGTAAACCAGGTTTGATTCTTGGTTTTTTTTTTAATCTCGGTATGCTTTTCTATATAGAGCTGTTTATTACCAAAGTAACTTAAACCATTTTCAGCAAAGAGAACAATTTTTAATTAATCCTTTGAAAAACAATTTATGAAAAAATTCCATAAAAAATCCCTTGAAATAGAAATCTTCGGCCTCTTCTATTTTGATGCTTTTTCATGGGTCATTGAAAAATACTTGTAAAATGTAACTGAACAGTTCATGAAATAATCTGCCTACAAATCATTAAGGATAAATTAATTTAGCTTTGTTTTCCTGAATATAGACATGGTTGAGGAAAGACAAGAACTTCTAGTATTTATTAAATAGATCACACCCTAAAAAATAGATATTTTGTTGAGGTGGGTAAAAGAAAGTGAAGAAAATTGACACTTGAGATGTATTTCTCCATCTGTGTTTGCATGTACACAGGGTAGAGTCATTACAGTATTATATTTGAAAAATAGTGCTTCTCAGATTGTTTTCAAGGGGAGTTTGTTCCCTGAAATAGTTCATGTTGCATGTATGAGTGTGTTTCTCTCTCTAACGTGTGTGGATGCACAGCTGTATGATAGGCATTGATGGATGCCTATAATATGCAAATGTTGATATGGATGAGCATAAATAGTGTGTGTGTATGAATACAATTTCTATATGGGTGTATGCATATGCATATATATTAATTTGAATACTTTGGCAAATTCATATTGTTTGGTATGTTATGCCAGATGAATTGTTCATTACAATCCTTCCTGATCTGCATAAAAATGTAGTAGATTCAGTAATAATTAAAAAATCACTTTCCATTGAGATAGAGGACTTTGTGTAGTGCTGTTTCCATTTTTCATGCTTTGCCACCGTGCTGCCATAAAAACAGTAGAAATTTTTTAGAAAAGCTTGCCAAGTATTATTTTTTTTTAGGAATTACACACTGAATTTTTACCTGTGATTAATGATTACTATGTTCCACTTGTTCTATGATTGACGACCTCTTCTTTTGTTTTTCCATCAGGAAAATACATCAAATTTGAACAGTACCTGTGTTCTCCTAAATAAGCCATTGAATGATATACAGTTTCTGCTGTATATGTACAGAAATATAGTTTCTACTTTTTTTATTTTCTGAAGGATAAAGCTACACAGTTGCTGTTTGTTCTAGGCAGGTCTAGGGTTTATGAGACTATTTCAATGTGAATGGAGGATGTTTTTTTCTGTTTTAAATGCCAGGTGTTTTTGACTAACCAGTGGTGAATATTATTAAGAAATCTATGAGATTGCATTTCCCTCTGTCCTCTACAGTATGTCCTAAAATTGTAATCTTACTCATCTGCTGAGTCCACCTCCTGTTCTCTGTGGATTAGTTATTTAGCTTGGGTATTAAGTATATCAGAAAAGCTTAATCTAGGAGTCATTATATGTGTTTTAATATTAAAATTTGTCATTGCCAAATCAAATTTTAATATTCTAAAATATGTTCATCCCCTTTAACAGCATGATTAGCAAATGTTTTGCAGGGAAAATAGATAGGCAGGTTCACTGCATGGTTTTCACATAACATGTTATTCTGTCCTGCTGGAAGTAAAATGCACAGAGCTTTTTTTGTTGTTGTGAAATACTTTTTTAAAGCATTAGGGCAACATTTCTAAAGAATCTTGTATGGGCTAGAAAGGCTGTCACGAAGCATCCATGCTTTTTTTGGCAAGAGGAATACTGTGCCACCTATACAGCTGGTATACAAGTTAGCAAACATAGTTAGGCTCCAGTGCAAATAATTTTTCCTGCAAAGTTAATGTTATGCTTTTTTTTTTTTTTTGCCTTTTTTTTAAATAAAAGATCAGAAAATCTTGCAGGCATCAACTGAGGGACACAGTCAGCTTCAGCACAGGAATTCTTTGGCCATCTGGGAAGTCCTCCTGTAAAACCCTCTGGGAGCTCCTGAGTAAGTACAGGTCTGAACAGGCTACAGTCCCTTTTAGGCACCATTTTTATAGAAGGTACAGGAGGCAGAGGCTCAAATGAACCTAGCAGATTACATGCCTAACTGATTACAAAAATATGGTGAAACCCTTCTTTGCTCCATTTATTTTGCTTTAAAATTATTGTAACAGTCTCTGTCTTTGCAATGCATGAATTGTCAAAAATGGGGAAAGTTGTTTATTTTATTTATTATGATTGTGCCCAAAGACTATTCCGTCTACCAGATCAAAAGTAGTTGTCCCTCTCTGGTGTATGTCTACTCTAAAGGGCTACACACTTTGAACAAAACAGCCTAGGTACAGCTCAGAATCTAACTGAGAAGCACAATCTGATCTTGCCCACTTGGGACTTTGACCTCCTGGGGCAAGACTGCTTCCAGGAGCTAAGCAGGCATGTTGCTCCACAGCACTGCAGTCCTCAGTGCAGACAAATCCTTAAACAGAGGGTCTTCGTGCAGCCAGAAATTAAAAAATCCTGTCTTGAATATGCTCTGTTCTCTTTTCTTTCGCCTTCATGGCATGTATTTTGCTTCTGTCGTTTATTATCCATTCTGAGAAGGCTTGGGTCTCCAGATCGTGAAGTCAGGCAGTGCAGATTATAGATGCTGTTATTTATCTAGTGGGCTGCTATTTGCTATCTCATGATCTATGTTATCAAACTGTAATTCTAAGTAGACCCTGAAAAATACTGATGATTTGAGTACACTAATTAATTCTAAGTGTAGAGTTAATATAATTTAATGTCCTGAAGAGTCTCAGCTCTTCTGGTACACTCCTGCTTCATGTTGTTCCTACTTTTTCTTGCCTTTTTATGAAGAACTGGAGTGTGGAAAATAATAAAGATGGTCAAAAGGGGTTCAGAGGCCAGGTACACTGTTTCCAAAGGAGGAAAAGAAATCCCAGATGTTACTTAAGGTCCAGAGTAGGAGAAACAAGTCAAGAGAACCATATGACATTAAATGGGAGAGTGAAATCAGACAGAAGTGAAAGAAAATGAGAGGAGAAATGCTGGTGAATATGTAGAAATTTTAGAGAACTAGGGATGGGGATGATGAGTTTAAAGGGCATATAGTAAAAGACAGAGAGCCGAAGGAAAGACTGGAAAAAATGTCCATGATGTTGTTTGGAAGAAGGGGAAAGGAAATTGACTTAGGGGTCAATTCAGAATGTTTTTAAGAATACACTTGAGTGTAAGTACCTAAATAGCTTCACAGAAATCAAGCAGATGACTTTTGTAGTGAAAGCTGTCTGTGCACCCATGTACCCTGCTGAGTTGGAGCTTTTAACGATAGCCTTTACACAGGTTTGAGTGAGGGTGGAGCTGGACAAGAAAAGGTTACAATAAGCAAGATACATAGCCAGCAAACAGAAAAAGGCTAATATAAACTGAGTGCTAAAGGTAACATATTTCTCTTTATGATCCAGACTTTTCTACCAATGCTTGTTTCACACCCTCTGTGTTACTTTGACATGGACTGATAACACTCAAGGCTAATCTAAAACTTCAGGTCCCTGAATTCCAGCTCTGAGGATGTACAATGTTGTAGTTGTAATACACAGCCCTTTCACTCATCACTTGTGCTGCTTCAAGTTTAGTTGAAAGTTTCTTGAACATGAAGAGGTCTTTTGGCTCTGGTAGGTCTTTGGGTGCAGCATAATATTCAAATGGACAATCCAGGCACAGATCTTGGTGGAGCTGTACTTCTAGGTCTTTTTTATTATTTCCAGTTGGGAAATGGCATCCTACAGAAGCAAGCAAGCAAGCTCATTTTAATATTCTGTAGTTTCCTTTTCACAGCATATGATGAATACCTCACTTCCCCTACCCTTCTGATTTTGACCTGCTACCATCTTTATATTTGCCGTGCAACAAATATGTAGTTGTTGTTTAGCATACAAAAGTGGACAAAAGCTTTGAGTCCTGACTCAAGCACTTGCCTCCACTCCCTTGAGATGTATGTCAGTGGTGGATCTACCAAGATTCTTTATGTTAGCAAAATTAAGCACTCAAATAAGTGTTTGAGGAACCAAGGAGCCTAGAGGAAATGAGACAAATGCCATAGTAAGTCTCTCAGGTTGTGGAGTAAGTTATATGGTTTTGAGTACCTTTTGTGTCATAAAGCTTCAATTATTAATGTAATAATAATGCTCATAATTTCTAGTTCCAGACTTTGCTATTGGTTCCCTATCATTTCTGTAGCCCATTGGTTCTCATGGTGACATTCAGTTAGCTTTTTCTGTCTCCCTTTCCTTCTTTATATGTCAGTCTGTGCCTGGGAGAGGAGTAAGAGTTCAGGAAAGATGGTCTCTAGTGATGCTGATGAAGTATGTTTTTGATGGTGTTAAAATGTGTTCCTTCTATTGTCATGGAGCCCTTGCCTTCCCAAGAAACCCTCCTGTTTTATCAGCTCAGTAGATGCTGATGGATGTTTGATTTAACTACAACTGTGGTTGTTGGATAACTCTTCTTTTTTATTGTAATTCTTTTGAAACTGTCACCTTTTCCTCATGAAACAGATAGATCAGCAGAGAGATGCTATTGCTAGGTGAAACTTCAGTTCCCTGAGATCCTAGCAATACCCAAGGTACATATAAATCTATGGAAAATATTGATTAACTTCAATAAGGCCAGGACTTTACTATCAGTATCCAATTTTTACTGTAGTTATGGTCCTTACAAATGTACTTTCTCTGTGGAAGAGGCTTTTTGAAAAGCTTTCAGACAAGCCTTTCCATCACCAGAGTGGCCACAGATCAAAAGCTTGCATGACTCTGGCTACATCATAGATTTACACAGTAATATA
Organism: Scolopax mira; assembly: GCA_004320125.1. Classification (NCBI taxonomy): domain Eukaryota; kingdom Metazoa; phylum Chordata; class Aves; order Charadriiformes; family Scolopacidae; genus Scolopax; species Scolopax mira. The sequence continues at coordinate 168,281 of BJBW01000699.1, read as the reverse complement.
AGGAGAGTGCTGTGTTCTGCATCTGGAAATTTACCTGAGAGACTCAATCAGATGGTGCTGAGCTCTGTCATTAAGGAAAATGCCAGCCCTTCCCCAAGACCCAGGAAGGCAAATTAATACAAAGGCCAGAGCTGATCAAAAATTGTAGAATTTTTTTTCTGAAAATGTCATTAATTAAAAAAAAAACAACAACCCAAGGAAACAAACAAACAAACAAAACCCCCCAAAAACCCCCAAACCATTTTAGCCTAATTTAATAAGGCCACTGAGCACTACGCATTCCTTAATCTCCTGATTTCCTCCCAGATCCCACCCAGCCAGAGCTCTTTTTTCACACGGTCTTTTTTCCCAGCATGTTTTATACAGGGCTGATCCTTTCTGTTTGACAAAGAAAGGTAACTGTAGCCATAAACAGCCATTTTGCAATTTGTAGCTGCTTTCTGAACTGCCTTTTGTGGGGTGGGCAAGTTAATCTCATGTTTTTCTTCTTTAAAACAAAATAATAAGTTTCCTAAGCCAGGAAAAATAACAGGCAAAAGTCAGACTTCAAATTTCCAGTGTTTCCATAATGGACTAATGGATGCTGCTACAGACAGGCTTCTGTTTGTAAAACACAATTTTAAAAGACAAGAAGCAAAATTCTCCCCTTGCCAGAGCTGGTGTGGTATCTGTAGTCAAACATTAAGATTACTTTTACATTATTGATAAATTAGTGTTAAAAATATCCACAAATTCAAAAAGCAGACTCTCTGAGTCAACTGAGGTTCTGTATACCAAGTCCGAACTGTGGCCAAAAAAAAATTATTGACATTGCTGAGTATCTAAAAACAAAATCCCAGGACTAAGTACAAAAGTGGTAAGAGCATAAGTGAGACCTCATTACCTCTTTCCTTTGGCTTCCTTCTGACTGTTAGTCTTCATCACTGGGAAAATGGACTTTTTCTGATGTTGGTTACTAGAGCTCCAAACCTCTTGTTTCAGTGTCAGTACTAAATGTTCAGAGCCTAGCCCTGGTGGCAATGTAAAATGAAATTAATATTAGAGTTGTGTGGATCAAAGCTCTTCTAAGAATATTTCTCTTGACCCTGTCCACCAAAATCAAGAAGGAAAGCCATCCTAGGGAACTACTTACAGAAAATTCTATTTTAAAAAATGTAATTTAGATATGAAATTAGGATTTTTAATCAAGCTTTCAACTTGTGTTAGGCAGGCATTGTGATGCTTGGATTTATTTGTTTTTCTCAGGATTGAAGCTTGCTTCCATTTATGTGATAGATGACAGAGGAAAAGATTAACAGTACAGAGGTAACCGTAAATCTTAGTAAATCTCAGATGCATGCATTTAATATTCCACCAAACCTAAGCAAATAATATATTATTAATGTGTAGGCATATATATTTCTAATCAAGATCAGCACATTGGTCTCTTCTTCAAATTGCAGGTGTGATCTCTTTTGTTATCGACCCTCTGCGCTTTCCCTCTTCTTTCGTACCTGCTCATACTATGTCGGTTGTCAGTATTTGGAGTGTTTGACATTGCTGCTGCCATTGTAAATTGAAAGATGGAACCATGGGCCAGATTGCTTTTATCTGTTATCCAGTTTTGATCTTTTCATCTGCTCTTTGCCAAGTAATGTCAGCCATGATTATTTCTAACTTGCCAAAATTCTGAACAGCTTTTAAACAGGTGACATTTTCCTATAAAAAGACTCTACCACAAGCACGTTTCTTTTTCCAGCCCTGAATGTCACCTTTTCTCCCATAATTACAGTGGTCTAAGTGACACATTTCTGGACTACTGACAGTTTTAAAGATTTGCTGTTTGTGGGTATGGCAATTACTGTGCATTACCTTTTCCCTTCTGAGAGGAGTGAAATTATTTCCAGAGATGCTGCTGTCTTCACAGTTTTGCCTTTGATTTTGCACAGTTGGCTCTAGAATAGATCTAGATTTGGAGTAGCTGGGAATAACTTAGTGTCGGGCAAATAAATAACTTCAGGCTTAGCTACTGCCATCACTTACATGAAATTTTTCCAAAACTTTTTCCTTCTTGCCTGGAAGCATTCTCAAAAGGTTGTGTCCTGTGTAGAGTTTGTGGGCCTGGGGTCACTTTTGGATGTTAGTGACAACTCTCATTTCAATTGTTCTCTTGTGTGAGTACACCTCTTGACAGTGCCTGCCCTTGTGTGATAATGTTGTGTTTATCCCATGGGCCAATGATGGTCCATGTATTTCTGCTGATGTTCCACCTCTTCATGTAGAGAAAGAGTAGGTTGGAAATGAAGTCAGTAAGCTGGCTGGGCAAACCTAATTTCATCATTTCATCAGACTTGCTCTGTCTTCTGGCTTTCTGTTTAACACCACAAATAAAAGACAATGATCAACAAACATTACTGACCTAGACATTGTGCAATTTAAGTGATGTGTAGAGTAAAAAAATTACTCCTTTTCTCACCTTCTCTTTTGTTTCAAAATAAAGCCCTGGGAAATCACAAAACCAGAGATCTATTTGTGGACTTCCCATCTTTTATTATGTATATCATAGCAAAGACTTCCAGGGCAGACTTACCCAAGCCTTCTACAAACTCTAGAAGGGGGATTCTCATCACCATATTTGAACACTACCTGTGGACTTTAATGTTTCTGATTTGAATAGCAAGCGACATAAACCTGTTAGTTAGATCTCTGGAACTAAAAGTAAGAATTTGTAAAAAAACTGACTCCTTTATTGATGACTTTTGGACAGCTGTTTTTTAATTTATGCACATTTACACAATCACATCCAAAAATTACCTACATAAATTAGGAGCCTGAAACAGGAATTTAAAGAATGGAAAGAACAAGAGCAACAATAGACTTCACAGTCAGCCTCCTTTAAGTCCTTAGTATAGTCATGAAGTTAAGATACAAAAGCATTTGCAACAACAACATAGTGGGCAGAGAGTATAAAAGAGAGGCCATGTAGCCATTAAGGCAATTAAGAAAGATTAAGATTGCTTGTGGTGGAAAGACCCATTAATCAATAGGCCAGAAATCACAGCATGTTGTAGAATATACTTCACAAAAAAAAAAAAGGAGAACAAACAGGCTAAATATATCCCATACCAAAGGTTACAGAGTTCTCATTAATGAGAAATCATATTAATCCCTCAGATATTGTTGGCTCCATAGTTAGGTTTTCCATTTGAACACGTAGGAGCAGCGCCAGTGGAATGCATCCTAACTGATGCAGAGCCACAGTTTAAAAACACACTTGTCCGTAGCTGGCACCACAGATAGACCCAGCAATATTTCTGGAAGGAGAGCAGAGCTGACTCAAGAGGGCATGGGTGGATGCTGCTCAGCAGTTCGCAAGAGGGGGACAGTTATTATTACAGTTATTCATTACTAGCAACAATGATGCACAAGTCCCCATTCATGAATCTAAAGCTGCTGAACAAAGACAACACGATGTCTGTCAGAAGGATGGGTAATTGAAAATCCTTGCATTTGCAAAATGCCTGTGGGCATCTAATGCAAGTCTTCATATGGTAATGAGGAGAGGAAACAAAGTGGGAGGGCTACTGCACATGTTAAAACTTGCACCTGAAATAATTGAAAATTGGCTTAGACAGGCATATAACCAGGATGAAACCAGCTCTAGGGCGCTCAGCTTCATCTTCAGCAGCAAGGTCACTGCCCAATTTCAGACTTACACATGGTGTCTGAAGGAGCAGCTACAGGTGGGCAGAAATTGATTTGCTAAAGGCTTTTGCAGAAATAGCCACAGCTGGTTGAGTGTTGGTTCTTTTAAGCAAACTGAAAAGCAAACTGAAAAGAGGTGGGCACAGGTGCTTTTTTTCAGGAAGAAGTGGGCTTCAGTAATTTTTTAATTTGAAACTCCTAGAACTGTTCCTTAGAATTTTTCTACTTGACGTGGAATTAATTTTTATTCACCAATTTGATGCAGTAATATGGAAAACAACCTTAAAACTATCAAAACTACTGAAGAGAAATATTTTAATAATCCGAATTATGCTGTTTTGGTTTATTGGTTTACAAGTGTTCTTGAGACGTCTTGCTGTTTCAAGGAGGGAACTATTAATTACTTTTAAGTTTTCTAATTGCAATTCAGGTGAGGAAAATGCTTTCTTACAAAGCTGAGCATGATTCTGGAGTGTACAGAAGCAATGGATGAAGCACCTAAAGTGGTCTTTTTCATTTAAGAGTTAAATCACCACTTTTGGATTTTTTTTAATGCAGTCAGGATTTGTTTCTTTGATTAACATTACTAGAAGACATGTTGTAAGAGCCAGGATCATTTTAAAAAAAAGAAGGCTGGTGTCATGCTTACCTTGTAGTAGTTCTGCTGTTGGGTATATAGTGATAAATATGGGATAAAAACCTATTCTACTGCAGGTATTCTGGGCAATCTAAGGCAGCTGTTTTCCCTGATTTCCAGAGAAATCAACTATCCCCAGTGTGTCCTTAATTTCAAGCAAGGTTGCAGGCATCTGGACTTTCTTAACCTCTATATACATAATTTCTTTGTTTCAGTACAGAACAACTAAATTTCCAGAAAACCAAAAAAACTTAAATAACAAATATTCCTGAAACAGTTGATTTTTAGGATCCTGTATTACTATGAAACAATATGATCCGATATAGGTCACCTCTGCTGTAGCTTCTGATGGCAAATAATTTCTTCACACAGGTTCCTCACAGTTAACAAAATGCAGCATGGCAGCTTTTGGCTGAACAAGCAAGCCTAAAGATCTGGCTGTCTCCTTGACTGCACAAACAGTAGCCTTTTCCTATATGGCAGTCCCATTGAGCTTTTGAAGATGTAGGAGTCAATTTTGATACCCATTGTGTATTATTGTTTTGGGAGGCAAAGGCACTCTGTAGATATCTGTTGTCTGCAATGACAGAGAAGGCTGGGGTTTCCAGGTTTCTTGATCTTGGTGCTATTTATATTCTAGTAAACAAATATTTTATTGTTGTTGTGTGGGTGTTCAGCTGTCACAGTAGTGCCTGTGAATATTAGCCAGATTTTAGCTGCTCTACATTTGTTTTCTGCCATTCCTGTTCTATATACAATCGCCTCACTCTTCTCCTATTGCAGCTTCTCAATTTTACTACATAAATACATCTTCTATCACCTTGTTTATCCATGCATGGAGCAAGAAAATAATCTGACTGCACCATTCTGGACCTCTTGACATTTAGAGAGAGATGGGATTTAGACCATAGAGGAAGGAATTGCAGTATTCAAGATGCAAAGTAATTAAGACGTGAACGAGGATTTCAGCAGAAGCAAGGTCAAGGAAAAATTGAACTCAAGCAGAATTTCAGAGGTGGGAATAAGAAGGAGAGTAGGAAAGGTAGTTGGATGCTATGAAGAAGCAGTTTATTGTTTTCCATTTTGCACTGCTGGGATAGAACTATAAAGGCCTTTAATATCCTTTAATTATGCCATGCTAGTCCAAGCACAGAGATGCCAAAAGCTTGGTGATACATTGCTGTAGTTTCTTTTGTCTCCCTCTAATTTCTCTACTTCTTCTTTCTCCTGATGCTTTTCCCTATATTCTTTTGCTAGACACTTGATTTGAATATTTTATATATACAAACCTCTTTTTTATAGCTATCTTTTCTAATTTAAATTTTTTTCTGTTCTCAAGTTTCAAGAACTTCCTGATGTCAAAGAAATCACCACAGCCTCTTACTTCCATTGCCTGATACCAGGGAGAAACAACACTTCCATGGAAATAATGTGCAGTTTCCAGGTCAGTAATTATCTGTCCTCCCATAGTAAAGCTTTCATATGGTGAATAACTTGTAGGGATATAGGTCTGCTGGTGTAAAACCTCTGGTCCCAGCTACTGGGAGAATGCCCAGCCCCTCCAATGTACCCATGCTACACAGAAGAAACTAGAAAGAGAAATGGAAGGAGATAAGAGGGAAGTGAAAATCTCTGGAAGGGGACATCAAGGCTGATGGGCCTTTCAGAGTTTGACAGTGCCAGATTATTTTTTTTTCACATTAGCTTTTGGTAAGAATCTCAGTGAAATGCTTTTTGATGCTTATGTGTTAATTTCAAAGTGCACTTATAGATATTAGCCAGACTATTTGGCTTTTCATCCTAGAGGAACCTAAAGAACTATATAATAAAATAGATAGCCCATCACTGACATTTGTCAAATGTTTTCATTCCATCATAAGGTTCTACATTTTCCAGTTCCTTCCTCCCACTTTTTATGGCATACTTTCTTACACTAAGTATTTCTGTATAACACTTTATCTGGAGATGAGCTGTACTTCTTATAATGGAATAGGTTAAAATAAACCATTTTACTTTATAACTATGCATCTTTCCATCATTCTCACCATTCTTTTTATTGTGTTACTAAACTCAATTAGAGAAAATAAAAATGCTTTATAAATCATGTCAATTCCTTGAAATGTAATTTGGGAGAAAAATTTTGGTTAAAATGTTCTGGCATTGTCAAAATATCTTGTTTTGATGTCTTTGAGAATACAATCTTTTCACTTTCCTCTTTCAAAACTTTTTTCTTTTTAACGTCTTTAAACATTGTCTTAGAGTAGCATGATGTAAAAATTAAAAGTTAATGTTTAATGAAACATTTTAACTAACTGAAAGTAAAACTTCCTCTTTTTTTTGTTTTTGGTACCTGAACTCTTAAAAAAGTTTGGGCATTTTGCTCTTCTTGACATTTTAAAGCACCTCACAATACGAGATCTCTGAAAAACTCTGCAAAATGGATTTTTCTTTTTCTTTGTGGCTTTTATTGGTTCTGGGCATCTGCACCAAGAGGGAAAGAATTTTTGAGTCCAAGTTCCTGATCTCATATGCTCCTTCAGGTTAAGCACCCTCACTGATTACCACCGCTCCATTTAAGCAGGAGGGAGGCAACCTCTTCACAAGCCGAATGCCATTTAGGGCTCTTAGGGTGGATGCAGTCCCCGTGTTGATGAGAGGCAGCGCCGAGTTACCCTTTCACATGTTATGGAGCATGCGCCATCCTGAGCCCTCTTAACGGGGGGTTGGGGGGGGGGAAGGTACCTCCCTGTCATCTCCTTCCCCCACTGATAAATTGCCAGCACGGCTTTAAGTCAACAACCTGAAATGCCATCAGGAAACCAGTTGGTGGCCAGCGTAGATCCCAGTGAGACAAACTGTTTTGCAAACCTGCCACACCACTGACTGGGTAGACTACTTTGAATTAGAGGTGCTGAAGGCATACACAATGGTAATGAAGTTTGTGTTTGAGAGAAGAGTTTGCATCATGGAGCTAACAACAGGAACTTGTATTTTAAGACTAGGAAAGGTTACAAAGATGTTGTTCAGCGCTTTTTTTTTTTTTTTGCACCCTCCCAGTTTTCCACTAGTTTAAAACCTAACCACACAACCAGGGTGGCAACACAAATAACAAAAGGCTCAGCTTTTTTGACAAACGACAAGCCAAGCCATACTTCTGATTCCCTTCCCTGTGCAATCCTCCTCTGGATTGCATTCTGCTCCTTCAATCAGACTGGAAATGGAACTCGACATGAGAAGTTCTTCAAGAAATGATTAATTTCTCTGTTACCTAATAGATATCAAACACCGGGCAGGTCATTTTATAATGTCTGTGAGTTCTCTTGCAAAGAAAATGGGCTGTTGCTCCAAATACTACCTTAGTGACATTCGACAGGAATGCCTGGTGAACGGGACTGCTCATTTTCATTATATTTTTCTAAGAAATAGATTATTTTACTATTGCAATCATATCTCTCTTGATGGTAAATGCCACCTCCTCCTTCCAGACATTTAACCGACTAATAGGCTTTACCTGCTGACTTGGTCAATAGCAGCAGCAAACATTTGGTATTACTCTATCTTCTCTGTCATATAAAAGGTTATTCCCATTCTGATTATTTTTGCTAGTTTATAGTGCCAGACAATAATGATAGTTCTCTTTGAGGGCTTGTTTAATGGAATGACCTTAACCAGAATAAAGTAGCTGGATATAGGCTTTTTCTACCATTGTATTTTTTACCAAAAACATAAAAAAGTCTCTGTTCGGAACTGTACAAATTTTTGTGTGTTTTGTCTGTGGGTTTTCCATAAATCAGTTAAATTTGTTCACTTAAACTTTAAATTTTGTATTAAGCCTCTCACAGAAGAGGTGGCAGAAAAAGTAGACTTTCAGAAACTTAAATCAATCTCCACCACTATCTCATGCATTTACACCTCCAGTTCAGAAGGCGCTCTAGGTAAATGTGAGCAGAAGAGCCATCCTGCTGATGTGCTCGAAGTTAGGCATGTCTGGAAACAGAGCACATCAGATTCATTCATGTTTGAAGTTTCTGTGAAACTTTCCTCTCAAATTTACTATAATAAATTTCTGTCTCTCTAATTATGAAAGTATGAATAAATAATTATGCAAATACAATTCAGTAAATAAATTTACTGTATTGATGTAAGCAGGCATTATGAAAGTAAAGATACATGGGAAATGAAAACAAACCTAAAAAGACAGTTCATTCTTGGCTATACAATGAAAAATGTCTAGTTATTCATTGTTCATTGACCAATATTTTTATAGCAAATGAGGCATGAAGAAATTGTGCACATGAACAGTGCTGGTAAAAAAAAAAATCAAAAGAATTCCTCACTAGATGTGACATTTTGAAATACTGTAGCTTTTTGAGCTCCAAATGTATATTTATCTGACTACTGTTTGTATAACTTAAAACATCAAAGAATAAAAGGTTGATATGCACAGCAGAGGTAGCTTTTCTGAGATGTTTTACCTCTTGATGCACAGGCAATCTAAATATTAATATTCATCATGTTCTAATTTCCTTATTCCTATGCCAAGCTCAGAACCACTTAGAATTAAGACTCTTCTGTTTTGCTGCTCTTACATATTGTTTTGTCTGATTTCACTTTAGCTTGTACAGTTCCATCTAAATAAGCAACTGTGCATGATTGCTTTCCAGCTTCAAACTGTGATGTGTGGAGGAAATAACATTCCCAATGTGTTTCTGGTAAAAGACAAAGTCTGTATGTCCATTTTAACATAGGATTGGAAACTTATGACTCAAAAATCACAGTCTTGCAATGAGGTCTATATAGTTCCTGTCGCCCTTTCCCTGTATCTTTTAAAAACCTTCTGTAAGGCAGCCTGACCCCTTGAAACAAATTATTATTGTCTTCAACATATCCCACTTTTTATTTGCAGTGTTTATGTAGATCCTTTTTAATAATTATTGAGGGATTCAAAGTATTTCCATAACTCATTTTGTATCCCCAAAGGATTTCACTGATGAAGGGGGCTGAAGCTTCATCTGGACAGACCATGTTAAAATCATGTAATCATAAAATGACATAATTCAAAGAAATATAAACCAGCAATGCTGCTGCAAGAACTGCAATAAAATTCCTGATGTTTGGATGAGCCCAGAGTCTGGACCTAAAGACCTTAGAAATTTTATGTATTCTGGTGAATGTCAAGAGGCTCTGAACAGAACTATTCTGCCTAAAATATCACAGGACTTCAGACTCAGGAATTCTTCCTGTTGAATCCTTTTTTTGCAGGTATGTTGGAGAGACCTATTTCAAATGCCTTCATAATGTTGCATTTCACTGGTGTCTGTAGCATGGGTTGGCTAATATGCTTTTAAGGATGAAAAAAATCCCTATCTGTGTAGATAACATATATACAACTTCATATGATAGTGCTCACACTTTTTTTTTTCTCTTTTTGTAAATAATTTTCCAAATCTGAAACAATAAAAAGGAAAGGAATTTTGCTGCTGAATTTGAGCACAACCGGGTGTTATCCAGAGGCTAAATTCTTTTCCTGCTTAACATAAGAACATAATAAGACCATAAGAGGCATACTGGTTCAGAACAAAGGTCAGTGTAGCCCAATATCCTGGCTCCAACAATAGCCATAAGTGGGGATGCAGGGAAGAGTAGAGAACTGGCCTTTGCTATCTAATGCCTCTCCCTAAGTATTCTCTCAGCTCTCAGCTACTCGCAGCTGAAGAATTTCCTGAAATGGGTGTAGTTCCAAAGTATTTAAAACACCTCTATATATTTATGTTCTGTGGTCTTGACCAGTCTCCCCTTGAGGCTGTGTAAACTTACAGGATCTACTGACTAATGCCAGATGGGAGTTGAGCACCTGCATTTTGTGGCAAAAAGTGATTAATGTAATTATGGTCTCCAGGATAATACTTTCTCTCTAGCCTCATTAATGCAATAGTTCTAAAACAAATCTGGTGATTTACAGGTATGTGATTAGAAAAAAGTGAGGATATGTTAAAAATACTACTATGTTTCCTTTAAAATATCTATGTATGGGTTGTGGTCTGAGACCCAAAAAAAATAGAGTGGATTTTGGCAGGGTAGGACACAAACTGTTGATAAAAGAGTAACATGTGGGCTGAATGAAGAGATACTCAAACTGTTCAGGCAGGGTGCTAGAGGCAAAGAAATAGATGATTACCTTTGAATTATGCAGTTCTGAGTAAGAGGAGGATAACTGACAGAAGCCCACGGACATTTTTCAACCTTGCTGAGGAGTAGACGGACATGAAATGTTATACCCGTTCAGTAGCACATTCCAGTTAGATTGCTCTCAGATGAGGTTACAATAGATTCTTGCACCCGTCTTCCTCGATTTTTCAAACATTACCTTTTCTTTTTTTTTTTTTTCATTAAAATGTATCTGCTGTTTATAATGATATTGATTAACTTTCTTAGATCATTCCACTTATTTACATTTCCCCATGTTTGGCAAATATGCAAAATGAACCAACTGCGAAGATATATGTAAGTGCTTGCAAGCAACGATGGCACTTGAATATTCTGATGACAGGGCTTGTATAGGGACCTACATGGCTAGACAGAACGAATCTTTTATTTTCTGTGCCTACTGTAACTAGCCACATCTCCTGCTGTTCTGAATCACCAGGTTCAAATTATGGGCTTCCAAGAATCCTGTAGTTGGAAATGCTGAAGACAGAAAAACTCTAATGGGTCATTTTGGACAGCCTCCTGCCAAGACATGATTATTCCCTCCAGAGCTATGTTAGTGCTTGATGAGCAGCAACACTATCCTCAAATGAGGCAATGTTGTCCACAAACATAGACAAGCAGAAAGAAGATATTGGTGGATGTAGACAACACATACCTTTCTCTGTAGCCTGTGCTTTTATTCCTTTAATTTTATTCCTTCTGCTGGAAAGACAGGAAAAGGAAGGCGTGTTTGAAAAGCTCCAGGAGAAACCAAACCACTGTATCTGTGAATTTCACGTTTCATTGTGTTTCAGTAATAAGGAATACTTTAAGGTATCCACAATCAAATGCTCCTCAGACATCTGAACATTTTCTTTAATATGTTGTGAGTGTTTTTCGTATGAGTGTATGTGAGGATTTTGTAGGGTGTTATCTATTAGAAGGTTTGCTGTGTACCTCAAAGGATGTCTCATTTGCTCAACAGATTGCTCCTGGTGCCTGATAATTTATGAATCATCACGGACATCATCTGATCACACAGCTGGCTATTTTTCCAAGGACAAGTTTTAATAAGATTGTTTCAGTCAGGGTAAGGTCTATAATCTTAATTTCTGGGGGCAGTAGAGTCATTTTGGGGGGTGATGGTAAAGGTCTTTGTTACCTGAACAAACTGTCAAGCATGCTGGAGAATTTTTTAAGCCAGCCTGTAAGAGGGTGCTGGAAGCCCTCTGTAGTTGGTAAAATCTTCTGATGGGGTGAAACCCACAGGAGGGAAGGGGATTGTCAGTATTAGTCTTTAGTGTTCACTTTTAATGAAATTTTCCAAGCTTTTAGTATCGACATTCTCGATCTGCAAGTCCTTTAGAGTCCTTAATGGTTTCTGCCTGTGCCCACGGCAGTAACTATGAATGTTTTTATCTAATCTACTTGGTGATGAAGCTGTATTCAATTTCATCTCATGATTAGATCTTTGCAATGCACCTACATCCAGTTACACCATGAGACCAGAGCCAAGCTTTAGCTGTGGTTTATTTGTGAAGGGGTGTTTCATGAGCAGCCTGCAATACCTCCACTCTATTACTTGAAAAGAATTTTTTACTGTGATTTTCCCTTTAAATAGTTATGATCCTTGCTCCATTTTTTTGTGATTTTGTGTCAGTGAAAAGGAACTGATATGCCTTGAGGAATCAGGAATGTGTCAAGCCTGACTCTTGATAGATGGCTCCTTGACCAGTGGAACTATACATCTTATGGTCTCTGCAGAGCTGTGGGCTCTCAGGTGACACTGTAAAATTCAAGTTTACCCAAGCTTTGGGAAGAGGGGAGAGATGCCGATAGGGTATGTGACAACAAGGCATTTTTACATTTTGAACTGTGAGGATTTGAGAGTATCATTGTTCTGATGACAGTCAGTGATGACTAAGCATGAGTCTAGATAGATGTATTTTTATATTCTGAAATAATAAGTGAGAGTCACTCTCTGACCCACCACAAATCCTTCTTGAAAGTCAATTTCTCCATTCTGTCTTATGCCTGACATGCTTGGGGTTATACTTTCACATATGTACATAAATTATTCTTAAAGAAAATCAAAATCAATGCATGTGTGTGAGAAATGGTGTTTTCTGTTGATAGCTAGCAAGGTTTAGTAGTTCTCCAATTCTGGTTTTAAACAAGTTTATTGTAGTAGGTAATATTTAAGATTGAGTGGTCTATTTTCTACACCTTTTCTGTGTCCCTTTTACTGCTTCCCTGGCATAGCATGACAGAGATACATGGTGCATATTCTCTAGGGGCTCATGGCCAAGAAAAAGGGTTTCTCCACAAAATCCTCTTCCTCTGTGGCAGTCTCAGAAGGAAACAGATTTTCTATGGTTAGTTAAAGAGCTACATGTCTCACATTAAAACTTTGGACCTTTAGTTTAGGAAAACATCTTAATTCCGGACATTCTGTTTCCCCCTCCTGAACTGAACTTAGATATGAATGGGATTTAGGGACTTGGTGTCCTGAAATGAATTACTTTCCTCAGTTGGATCACAGGTGGTGTGGAATAACAGGAGTGATGGGGCAAAGGTTTTATGTGCCGATGACTTGGGAGGTGCACAGACAGGACAGCCTGGATAATTTTACCAGAGCTCCAAGAGAACTTTCAGACCCTACCCAGAGCCCACTGCTGTCAGTGGCAGAAGTCGCCACTCATTCAGGAGGAGCAGGTTTAGGCCCAGTGTTTGTAAAATGTAGGCTCATTATCCCCAGGTTTCTTACACAAAGATGATTACTGTAATATTTTATATGACTTTTCTCTGAACTGACTATTCTTATTTGTTCAGTAGAATTGCCCGGTTTTCTCCTTGATGCATTTACACAAAGTACCTTTTCTTTTTCATGTCTTTTTAGGTAGGATTTTCTGTCAGCGTGTTTTATTTGGGAAATAGCGTGTGACACTGATGAATCTTCCCCTTTCCTTTATTTTTCTAATGGAAAACTCCTGCAGCATACAACAGCCTTGGAAAAGTCAAGTAAGAGCCTGTATGCTGCGAAGAGCTGTGATAGTAAATATATTCTAGTATACACTGAGCAGCATAAATATGTAAATATTTTACCACATGTGTACTTACATATCCTACCTTTTTTTTTCCTTTTTTTTTTTTCCTTGTAGAGCATACAGTTAAAATGCTCACATCAAGTTACGTATGTCTGGTACAGTGGCAGCAGTCTGCTGTTAATAATGATACTGAATATGTAAATCCCCCCACTTTTTATAACCAGTGCTTTAGGTTGCATTTACTGTAAACAAAGATATATTTTGGGGGGCAGTTGGTTTGAGTTTATTGTTTATGTAAATCTCTCAGAATGTGACATAGCCAGATAGCTTCCTATGTTGTGCTGATCCACATTTTAGGCCAGCAGCCAAAGTATTTTATCTTTTACTTCATTATAGTGATCTTCCAATTAGCTGTGGTCTGTAATACCCTGATTTTGGTGGCAGTGGTTTGGGGAGGATTGTTTGATAGTTCTGCTCGAGAGGCAAAATGAGGGGCCTTATTATAGAAAGTGCAGAGGTTGTGCAGTAGCTGAGTTCTGTTGCAAAGTTTGCCGATAAGGGAAAACTGGCCCTTGAGCATCCATTCTATTCTGTATATTAACACTTCTAATCTGCACTGCTGATAAAACTGCAAGCCATTTGCCTTTGGAGGAATTAGTTCTGCCTCACTTGTGTAACCAGGCGATGGTGATTAACCTTTAAACTGTCCAATATTCTCAGCAGACTCCTGCTCCAGATTAGAAACTATTTAGTTATGACCAACTAAATTAACAACATTCCCTCCTCTGAAGAATAAGATTTGGAAGGTATGCATTTTAAGGTGGAATGTGGATAATGTCCTTATTTATTCAGCACTTTTGCTACATAAAATGTATTTGTTGTTTAAGAAGAAAAAGAAAGGAGAGAGGGAGATTGATTTCAGATTGAAACAATCTACAATTAGTTATGTACAGAAGGCTCTTTGGTTGAATTTGGCTTGGGGTGCTGCTTTAGATGGCTGAGTCCCGTTTCTGACTTTTCATTCTTAAATAAAACTTATGGTGCAGGGCATAAAATGGCAGGATGGTGCTCTAGCATGGGCAGCAGTTTAGGGAAAATATTTCCTTCCTTTGAATGGAAAGGCAATTATCTCATTTCTTCAGGAGAGTAATTTTTGGAAGTTTGCTAACCTTCCTGTCACAATCAGGCAAAACAAAAGGTTTTCTACGTGGTGGTTACAGACCAACATATCCAATGGACTTAAGCTGCTGTGATAACCCAGTACTGTACCATTGTATCTACATATTTTAAATGTGTAATTTATCAATTGAAACATACCCTTCAATACATGTGCCATAAAAGAAAAGAGCAAGGGCAATTATGTAATAGTATAGTGTTTGTCTGACATGCCTTAAATCCCCATATTGTTATTCCTCACTGAATAACAAATACAAAATCCCTGTTAGCAATGTTTTCCGTTTTACCAGTTTTATATTAGCTGCCTCCTTAAAAATTGCTAATCTAGATACTACATTAGTAGGATGTCAGTCAAACTGCAATCCACAGTGAAGCCTTCTTCATATACCAATTTAAATCATTCATGGTCCTTTCTTTGGCATTATTCAAAAGATCATAATAATTTTCTTGTGCCCACAGCACAAAAAAATCAATTATTTCCCCACAAAGACTTGAAAGTACTTAGCGAGTGCTGTAAGAAAAGCTGAGGGTTATATCAAATTGAAATTGCACTCATTACACACAACACAATTAGTTGCCACTAGTCTGGCCGGTGCTTTAATTCTGAATGGCATATCTTTATTATTACAGAAACAAGCATGCAAATGGCATTGTTCAGGATTTGCAGAAATCAATAGGATATAGTGCTGTGTGTTTGGTGGCCACTGTCACTCAGTCTGCTGTGGATTTGAGATAATGTGTGTATTTGAATTAATGAAGGGAACGTGAGACATCATAAGTGACACCCAAATAAAAGAAATGGGTACATGATATTTGTAATTATTCTACTTGTGTTTTTGTTGTAAATACTTGTGCTTTTTGTTTTTTAATCAAAGGATTAATTGCATTTTAATAAGGCATTATGATTTTCAGAGCTTTAGTTAATTAAAACTTGTAGTATATAATTATGAAGTGATGCTGAGATTTGTCTAAAGATCACCCATACATTTAGAATATGTATATTTTTCCTTAATTAAGCAGTTGCTACATTTTGGGGGGAGGATGAATTATATTAAATCTTTGAAAGATGATGGCAGCTCCAAATGGATTTCTATAAATGGCAGCTAGGAATGTAGATTATGTTGTTGGACAAATTAAAGTGGAGGAACTACTGGGGTTGGAAACACTTTTTGGCTGTAGTGCCGGAACATTCATTTGCGCAAATGTTAGCTTTCAGCCGCAGGAGTAAGAACAGATGTATTTGTTCAATGTATCATATCATTCCGCCCATTAGGTCCCAGCGAAATTGCTGCAGTTTGAAATTCTGAGTGCAGGCCGTAAATAGTCACTGGTGGTGCGTGGTGGTAAAGATTATTTTCCATGTGACAAAAGGGTTTTAAAAGGAGAAAGAAGGTAGGTGTGCATGCGTGTGTGTGTGTGTGTGTACAGACAACTTTATGTATCAACTTGTTTCTGGAATTGATGAATATTACTGCTACACAGCTTTAGTCACTCACAATCTAACCTGGGAGATATCTATATATATAGATACATATTGATATACTTTTAAAAAGATATATATAAAAGGATAGATAGATATAGATATATACATAAAAATACTGTTTCCCGTGGGAGCATATTATGTACGGATTGATAGACTAATTGCTAGATAGATAAAACAGAGACAAAGTAAAACAGTATTAGAAAGTTAAAATCTTAATGTTATAAATGAAGCTTTCCTTTGCCAGTATTAAAATAAAAAATTATCTCCTGTTATATTTATTCCATTCCTTTTGGAAGTGTACTTTGGAAATAAAAATTGATTTTATCCTTTTTTTTCTAATATAGGGAGGAGATAATATTGCTTTGCTGTTGAATGGTGAGGTGTGTTGTTTTTTATCTCCTGTCAACTATAAAATGAAATAGATGTTTATGCAGAATAGTCCAGCACAGTCATATATTCCTATCACATAACCCTGTGAACTAGAAAACGTTTCTAATGAATGAAGGGTCTTAAATTAGACTTCAGCATTTCCTGCTTAGAAGGTTGGTTCTTGCAATGCACGAATATTTATTTATTTATACTTTTTTTATGTCCTGCCTTGCAGATACTTTTTGAGACAAACCCACTCGAGAGATTAAAATGGTCCAAGAGAGGTGGGGAGGCAAAGCCTGTAGAGAGGGCAAAAGAAAGAACAAGAATTCTCAAAAATTTACGTTGACTTCAGCACTCAAAACAGGATTTTATTAGGTATCTATAAATGGATTTTAAGTAGGATTTTCCCATGTTTTCTCCCAAAGCTGATTTAAAATCTAATATTATTAGATTGGTCACAGCCTTCATATTTTAACTGTCAAACCCAAAGCCTGAAAGGTGATTCATTCAAAGCTTGCTAAAATATTTGCTCAGCAGCACAATAGTGTGTGATGGAAAATAAACTCCTCTAGAGCATCTCACCCTATCAGCCATGGCCTGCAGCAGGAAAAGAATGAGGGAAGGTCAGTCAATTATGTGTGGTAATCACCGTAAGCATATTATCTGAGACACAGATGTCTTCCCTGACCCCACACGACATAGCTATTAACCCCACAGTAGTATAAAAATGGGGAGGAGGAGGAGCTGGTCCCCTAGGTAAACCAGACCTTTTCAGTCAAGGCTTGTCCGGCCTCTCGGCGGAGCTGCGGCAGCGAGGGCGCTGTGGCGGGGAGCTGGCCCCACGCACGGTGGGCGGCGCGGCCGCCTCTCCTCTTCGGGGACCTCTCTATAGACCTAGTCATGTGAGATAAATAGTTGCATCATCGGAAAAATGAGACTGGCAAATTGACTCGTGAGATATTTCGGGAGCGGAAACAGCCCTGGAATGCCAGGCGCTGCCCGTGTTTTTACGGGAACAACTTTTGTGTTGCTGAGTACACTTACATAGTTGATGTGGTAGTGCTGATAAAGTGTAATACTGCTATCATGCAATCACCTAACGTTTCTAGAAAACAGAGAGGATTTTCTCATTACACTGAGTAATGTGCTGATTACCACATACGGCTCCTTTTGAGTTCAAGTTCCTTCTATATTTACTTCAGAAAAATGATCAGCTGCGTATTCAAGTGAAAGGGATTCTTTCAGTGTGATTGTTCAAATACATCAAGTAAGCAAAGCAGATTTTTCAACTGGCTACTTAAATGGTTGAAGTTGAAGGCTCATATGAAAGTTTACTTGTAGAATTTGGAAACATGCCTCAGTAAGAGCATTCCTCACCAGGAAGCTCTAGGCTTTCCAACACCATGCATTAACCCTGAAAGTAGGTGTGGTTATTTCCTGTAGCCTTTGGAAAATCTTTTCTTGAGGTGATGCTTTATCATCTTTTGGGAGGCCATTTTGTATTTTTCTACCAAAAAGATGAATGACCATTAAGCAGCAGAAGCTATTGTTGTGTTGCACAAGATACAGTGTAAAAGAGTCTGTGACTGAACCAGATTTGTGGTTTTACTCCTATCTAAATAATTGACTGTAATGGCATTCTGGTCTTGTGGCATCCTCGTAACTGATATCAGTCTGGGGCTGATGAATACCAGGGTGTGAAGGGAACGCTTTGCTCATCAGATTTGCCACAGAACATAGCAGAGGAATCCCCAGGTTTCCTTTCTGACAGAAGGAATTATTAAAAGATATTCTTCTTGATACTGTCTCCTTTCCCAGGGTTAATCACTGTGTGAGTGCACATTTGCATGCATTGCTGAGCTACGGGTTACAGACAAGGAACGTGGTGGTTATCCAACAAGGTTAGATAAGCCTAACTGCTGGACTCCCAGGAAAGAAAAATCTGTTAGAGGTAGGGGATTTTGATGTGGTGCAGGGTGAACGCAGGTTGCCACTGCCACTGACCTTAGGGATGACCTAAATGTGGATGAAAAGGATGGTGGCGATGACTCACTAGGAGAGCTGGGCTAAAAGGGATTTTGCAGGTTCACTTCAGAGCCAGTGCCAGCCAAATTCAGCTGGAGTCCAAGGAAGAGATTTGGGCTAACTTCCCTATGAGTAAATCCCCTGTGGGAGTCTCATCTACTTGGAAAGATACGATTTTGCACTTCCTCCTATTATTGTGGTCAGTCTTGAATTTTGGTCCTCTTGTGTTCCCTTATTAAACTTCCATCCCATTGTCATTTTAGCCCTATGTCTAAATGTTGCTAAGTAACCTCCTGTGTCAAATACTTTTTCTGCCGAGAGAGAATCTTGCATCAGTCACCTATTGTGACTGCCAGATTAGATACCATAATGTGCTCGACATGGGACTGTGCTTTACTTCTATCTGGAAACTGCAGCTGATACAGGATTTGGCAGACGACTTGGCAAGCAGCGTCTTTTCCTTGAGAATATTAAAGCAGCCCTGAACAACTTGTACAGTTCATTTACCAGTCCCTAGGCTGATTTTTAAGTTTGGAACTGTAAGGATTTTTTTTATTTTATTTTACCTTTTAGCTCTACATCTTACCTGTTTGAGTGAGCAACTCTGCTGAAGAACACATTACTCCATTTGTGAACAGTGAAGTCTGTAAGTTAAGACCTTATCTCTGAAAGAGAGCAAGCAGTGCCTACCTGGAGCTTCAGTGAGCTCTGATTTCTAGGAGGCTCTTTTATCAGGTTTTCCGTAGGGCCAAATAAAAGCCAAATTCTGATGATCACTTGCGTGAGTAGAAATCAGGAGTAATGCTCTTTAAATAATATGTAATTAGGCTAGCGTGAATGAGAATGGAACTTGGTCCCAATTGATTATATATTTCAGGTCAGTTGAAATAATGGAACAGCCTTTTCTGTCTCAGCTTAATGCAGTGGTTCTGAAGAGTTCATCACCTGCTCTTGGCTCTCTTTCCTATTTCCAGCTGATAAATCATCTTTAATGTGTTTTCTAATATTACTTTTCCATATAAGCACTGGTTATAGTTCTATGTGACAGCAACCGGGGGGGGTGGGGTGGGGAGGGGAAGGGGGGACCAGGCAATAATTTCACTGACACAGAAATTACTGTAAAAATGCATTAATGTGTCTTAAGTAAAATTGACATACTTTGAAATATATATTGCCTATAGGTAAAATTAAATTTTGCTAACAAAACCAGAGGTAGGTGGAGCTTCTGTAGCATCATTCCTGGATATGTATTATATAGTCCTGATGGTTTCCACTGCTATATTAGTAAAATGTTATCAAATGTCACATGTGCAAATCACAAGTCTTATTCAGTCATGTTTTGGTGGTTAACCTTTTCTTATGTGATAGTTTCTTTTTCTAGAGGAAATAGTTGCTAAAACCCATACTAATTTTAAATACATGATTTACCATATTAATACTGTCACTTATCACATGCTTTTCAGCTCTTTCTTGTCTATACATTCTGTTAACCTTATATGTCACAGTAAAAGCAAAGTGTTTTCCATAAAGCTGCAGAAGTCACAATTTAATTGGCTTTTCTTCCCTAAATTTTGTCCTGATTATAAATAATCATGGCTGGCAAAATAATTTCTTTTAAAAAAAACATCCTGCACTACATTTTTGTCATTTGCCTAAAACCGTTTTCTAGATTATGAGCACAATCTGAGAAATTGTTGAGTTTTATTCAATCAAGTAAACCTATAGCTGTTTTAGATGCCAAGGAGCCCAAAAGTACTGATTTCTCCATGGTACAGAAGGAAAACAGACCTGTACATACTTGATAAATATACTGGTTGCAGGGAAACTAATCACTCGCATGTGATGGTTTAAGCATGAGAAACTGCACGTAGGAATTACATTCGGCACACTGACCACTTCACCTGCACACCACAAACCACTCCATCTGCAGCGTTGCTGGCCTTGTAGAGAAAGCTTCAAATTGCTGCAGCTGAAAATACAATATAAAACATAGTGTCCTGCCACTCTCACCCATTGCACTATTTTGAAGAGCAACATAAAGACAGGTCAAGGCTGGCTCAGTGACAGATAAAGTGCATCTTCATCTACCTTTTTTTTTTTAAAGAAAATGTAGTTTGGGCTTCCAAATCATTTAGTTGCTTTTAAATAGACTGATGTAGCTCTATATGCCAAATAAAGACATTTTCCATAAATGCTACAGTATGGTGATGAGAAGGTTTTATGCAGTTTACAGTGTTGTTTGCATTAAATTTCCAAAGACTAGAGATTAGGGAACTTTCATATGTGATTTTTTTGTATTGGATCCTGCAGGAGATACAAACTGTTTTATAGGCAAGATGTTCCAAACCAAACCCAAAGTTGTGTCGGTTATGCCTACAGTGTAAGCAGGAGTTTGTTTCTACAAACTGATATTTATACATTTATGAAAGGAAACCTTTGGAAAACGCATGGATAATCAGTAAACACAGAGGTCTGTATTTAGACAAGGTTAAATATAGGTGTAAACTCAAAAATATGCCTTTGCACCAACCCAAATTTTCTGTGTATTCAACATTTCTGCCTACATCTGTCAAATTATTTGAGTTAAAATGTACTTTCAGTATGCCTTTAAGTTAAAGGTTAAAAGGGTTAAGTTGCTGTCATATCAGCTATGTGCTGCCCCTTCCATTTTTATGAGAACATCTCACATGTGTTCTCATCTGCGAACATCTACCTTAGGAAGAAAAGTATGGTTTGGGCATAAGAACTAGGAGTAATTTTTTATCTCCTACTGATCTGTAATCAAGCACAGTAAATAGAAGCACTTGGTCTGAATCTCCCATGACATTTAAGATTTTGATTTTAAGTCAGACTCCAAGTACCTAATTTTTTTCCTAACAGTTGTTCCACTGCTAGCCAATAGAACATTTCAAATGAAGTAGCTACAAAGACTCAAAAAAAAAAAAAGTCAGTTTTTTGACATGAGTCATTTGGGTTTTAAGGAATTTATTGACAGAATAAATTTTATTGTCCTGTGTGGTAAGAAGTAGGAACTGGAGTACCACCATTTAACAACTGACTAGGGATTTGAGGTAATTTTCTTCTTTGCCTGCTAAAAGATAGGCAGAAACAATAAATTGGGAAACTTCAAGTTCTAACAAAATATGAGACAAGAAAACCAAAATGCTCACTTTCAGGACTGTTCAGTGCCCAGTGATGGCAGAGGATTCAGACATCAGTCTTTCCACATTTTTGTCCCAGGTCCTTTGCACATACTGAAGACACAACTTTGAAGAGGGTCACTGATGCTCATGACTTCCGTGCACATCCTTTCCTGATATCTGTCTTGCACATCCACCCACCCACCCAGATGCAACTTGTGCAACTGCTCCCTCCCTTATGGATGCCTTTCATTCTTCATCCCTTTAACCTGAACCAGCTACAAAGGCATGCAGAAAAACAGCCGTTTGACTTTTTTCTCCTCTGCCTTTAGCAAACCGTGGATCAACTCTCCTAATCCTTAGAAAGGTTATATCCTTTACCCTTTTCCTGCAAAGCACTGCTCCTTTCTGGCCTCTCACTTTCTATGTTCCCCTCTATGACAAGCACCTCATCCTGTTAACAGCTTTAAGCAAAAAATAGCCTTTTTGCCTTGAGGAAAAAATAATCAAACCAAACCTGGTGAAAAATTTGCAGACAGCTCTGTCTGAAATATTTTTATGCTAGAAAATTGCAAATTTACTTTTCCATTCTTGGCATACTTCCTTCAATGATTGCCATATTTCATATTATCTACCTGTCATATCTTTTGAAGATGTTTTGTCTTCAGCTTTGACTTAGCATGGCCAAAACTCTTATGCTTCTCTTCTGTACTCTGACTCTACTTCAACTCTTGTTCTTGGTTACTCTGATCAACATCATTACCATTCCTGTGATCTTAGACCTATTAACCTGCAATTTTTATTCTCTCCAAGCTAGTGGTGAAATCCATCTTTCTTTTTGTAGTAAAATGAGGAAGATCCCTCATCTACACCATTGTAGTCTCTTCCACCTCTTTCTTTATAGTCCGTTTTTGCTCTTAAACATACATCCTTTCTCTTGGATACAGACAGAAAACCAGGCCTAGCCATGCCCATCACTCCAAGTACTCAGCCCTGCTCATTCCTCCTCTCTTATGCTCTCCCATTGTCCTCACCTTCAGGTGTACCAAGCAGCTGCCTTGCCTTCTCGTTATGACCAGCCTGCACCCTGGTTATTAGCTCATATGGACATCACCATGCCTTTTGAACACAAAACCACTCAATGGACTAATTTGTAAGGCTCTTTCATTCTTCAGCCATTTCTTCAAAAATCGTTATCTTCTGGAGCAACGACTGATGAAAACACCCTTAGGGTCACAGCTGGCACATAAAGGTCTCAGTACTATGAGGAGTAGGGAGCAGGGCAGGAAGGTATGCAGATGCCTACAATGAGAGGGGGCACACATCTTTTTGATTTTGTAATTTTTCTTTTACAACATCACCTGAATTATTTCACTATAAGCTCTCTGGGGAAGGGATGCTCTGCCTTGAGCTGTGTGCAGCAGCACCTCTGTGGGGTCCTAATCCCAGCTGAAGCCTCTGTGATGTATCACTGCAGCAACCTCACCAGCTCATATCCCCATCCACAGCTGTATACATTCTGGAAATCCTCTGTGTTTGCATCTATACTCCTTACCCTCTTTCCCATACTTAATGACATATATTTCTCAAGCAAGCACAAGAGGACAAGAGGAGTGGCTCCCTTAAATGCATCAACCTGCAAAAGATTTATGTTTAAGATGTGTATGTCACATATGTTTTATGGAACTTTCAGAGTCATGATGTTTATCTTAATTTAGTGATATACTTTTCCTTAGGAAAGCAGGAGCTCCAGGGCAGAGATGGACTCTGGCAGCTGTAAGGAATGATTACTTTCCAGTTTGGCTAATGATATAATCCACTGTGGTTGCAAGTCTTGCTTTCCTCCGTGGATGATGTCAACATTTCCATGGGCTACATGTGTTGTATTCATAAGTGGTACTTAGAAATATGTGTTCTGTAATCTCCTCCTTATGACTGACACTTTACACATGTGTTTATCTACAAGGAGTGGTGACATTAGCTTGCTAATTTTGCCAGTGTACTGTACCAGTGAGGGTGTGAGAGACTCAGAAGGATATTTAAACTGGCAGAGAAAGAATTATTGACATTAGCTATGAGTACTTTGTAAGACTCTGTTTTGGAATGACATTTATTAGAAAATCTTTGCTGCTGAAAGTCATCCATCATTCCCAGATGGACCTGAAAGCCTTACAGAAAGCTCTTTTCCCAAATCCCACTCATTGCCAGTGGCCAGAAGTGCTCACCTGTTGACATTTGTAAATTAGATATACAGATATTATTCCCTGAGAAGAAGTGGAGTGTGCAAATGGTATGATAAGATACGGTTTTCTTGGCTGCTGAATGGACTTCAGTGGTGAAAAAAATGCTCATTTGCCAGAACTCCACCTACATGCCCCTGTGTATCCATGGAACTCAGATTTTCTTTATTAACTAGACTGTATGCACAATATTCACATGGTGAAGATCCTCAGCAAGAGCTCATACTGCCCATTTAAGTGTTTTTTTAAAGAATCAATCTCTTACCTCTCAAAATTACGTTCATATGCCATTGTTCAATATGTATGGCTGACTGCTATAGAAAGCAGCAACAAGGGGGTACAATGCACTAATTTTATCCCACTTTGACTTTGAAAATATAATCGGTACTTATAAAAATTGTAAATACTACAGAATCATGCTAGTAGGATTATTCTAAAATGGAAGTGCTAATACATCAAGCAAAATAGCTTTGCTAGTCCTAACTGGCTCCTATTATCACCATTATCAGAGAAGATATGCCTCTGGCAACAAAAGTGTGCTGGAGCACAAATGAATATATGCAAGAGAGCCGAGATTTAAGGAGGTGTTTCTTTTTATCTTACAATGAACTTTGTTCTTTTGAGTGCCAGTTAGAGTAATAAGTGCAAGCTCTTACATCCAGTGGCCAAGTCTCATCAAGCTAATGAAATGGTAGCCCAATAAAAATACACATAACTACCCATTTTGGAAGTGCGCTATTCCTCTCTGCATTAGGCGACAAAATGCAATCACTTTTGATGTACGATGTATTTATAATATTACCTATAAGTGCCTATTGTAAACAAGTTGTTAGATTAACAAGGACAACATACAAAGTACCATTATAAAGTAATCATTCAGTCAATCAATCAGAATCATCACAGGGTTGGGTTTTTTCCATATGAAAGACAATGCCTGAACTGAGGGGTTTTTTCCTTAGGTTATGCTATAGGATCTATTTTTGTATATTGGTCTGAATATTGATTTGCCTATCATGAGAATCTGCAACAAGAACAGCATGGTGACTTGGACATGTTTTGGGGGAGAAAGAGCTACACAGCAGCGTTTGATTTTGACTGAGTTGAAGATGGCATAAACACCATTGCCCAGTCACCAGTGACTGTCTTGACCATTTCTATCATGTCCTTTTTCATGAAGTTTTTGGCAGGTATGTTTCAGACTGCTGCAGCCTGCTCCCACTGGCCTCAAAGTCATACACCCTCCATGTGTTGAAGGTGTTGTGTCAGCGCTGTGTCAGAGCATCCAAAGCCAGAACCTCACCTCAGGAGTTCCATCAAATGTAATTGCATACAGCCAAAGCTTCCCGGACTCTGCAGGGATTCATCTCATCCTCATCAAGGTGACACTGTGTTGACTATGGGACTGTCACAGCAGCACTTGTAGGAGCATGGCAGCCACACAAGGAAAATGAAAGAAAAAATAACTTATGCCCTCTACCTACCCTGAGGAGGGCATCTTTGCAAATGAAAGCAAGTGAACAAAGACCTCACTTCTCTTGCATTGCCTGGTACATACCAGGTAAACGAGATGGTGGTGGATGGCTCTCATTCCCTGATGAAATAATGCTATGCTTAAGCCTGACACCTTAGCACAGCAGCAACAGATTTTAATGTCTCCTTATTCCAAATGAACAAAAGGACTAAATCTAGACATTGCTCTTTCCTTAAATACCTTCTAAAGTTCATTTTAGTTAGCTTGGAAGTTGTCTGGGTTGTTAGATTTGCTTAGTTAAATACAGACAGCATTTGTGAAATGTGCCTTAGTCCTGGCAAGTTCTTCTTCATACTCATGGAAATAATAGTAACAGTGGAAGTGGTGATAGAAAAATTTAAGAATGCATTCATTTCCAAGGTGAGTAAGGTGAGGCATCTGAAACGATTGTATAGAGAAATGCAGACAGCTTCAGGGCTTTTTATATTCTGCCTTGCAAGTTAGCGTAGCAAGTAAGAATGCAAGTTCTCAGTTCATGTATCTGAGTTCAAGATCTTTGGTTACCTATGGAAAATGATCTGGCATTTGTTGTGGAATAAGAGAGAGACATCTTTAGGTGAGATGGAAGGATTTGTTTTGGTGTAATTAATACAATGTAAGAGTGCAGTGTGTGTGAGAGGGTTCCACTAATGCTGATGGGTGGCTTAAGTCTTTGACTCTGAAAAAGAGCCAAAAAACCAGCCTGCTAGAAGATACTGATTAAGTTGGTAAGTCCTGGAACAGTACTAGGGTGAGAAATATCTGCCAGACAGCATCTGTTTTGACAGTTCATGCTCAGTATTTAATAGAACACCGAGTCATCCAAAACACCTTGAGGTAAAATAAATTGTTGCCAGCAGCCCGCTCTCTCGCTGGTTTAGTACATCTTAATAGCAATCTTTTGTCTTCAGCTGCAAGGTGATTCCTAAACAAGTCTTCCAAGGTTTTGTTTGCAAAATGACAATCAGTAATTTATACAATAAGTGTTTGCATTATTTACAACAATAGAGACCACTGGCAATAGAATTACTATGTGGAAAATAACTAGTTATATCATAAAGGCATAATTTGTCAAATAGGCAAATTAAAGTGTCTATGTCCTCTGCAAAATCCTGATGAGTGGATTTATTTGGGTTGGTGGACATCTGGTTAATCCTAGCTGTCTTCACTTGGCCGCTGATGTGAATTCCTCACATTGTGAGGAAATTTCTTGTTAGCTGTTAGCTAAAACCAATGAGATTTGATTGAGCTCTCCGTACACAGGGAAGGCAGCCAGGATGTTGTTTGGAGAACACATGCGAGGTGCTTCCTGAGCACTTCTCAGCTCTTGTCTTTTCTGTATGCTCTGGGTACAGGCAAAACTCTATGCTATAACTGTTAGAGTTAATTCATGCCTTTCTGAGTGGAGAAGACCATCTCAGTGGAGAAGACCATTGAGTCTTTTAACTTTGATACAGGCTCTTCAAATAGCTGTCTGTTTCTTGCTTTAAAACAGTGGTATTTGGTGCCTGTAAGTCACTAGTATTAGAAATATGTCTGTTTACTTTGGGGCTGGAATGTGAAAAGAGAAGTGTTGAAAGTGAGCAGAACATCTTGAACACTTTAACATCTTAGTATTCTCTGAACTTTGTCTGTCAGGATTGTGACCCAGATGTAGCCTAAGCAGAGTGTTTATTCCTTGTGCATCTGTGTCCCATCTATTGATGAAGATCTGGCAGAATACAGCTAGATCTCACAACTGTTTTCATGGCTGAGGGTCATGAGGTATTGCTGTGTGAAGGTGTACTGAACTGCATTTCTTTCTCTTCAATATCTAACAAAATATTATCTTGGATTGATACCTTTCTTTTCTTGAGACATTTTACATGTGTGGGATAGCAAAGCTTCTGTATTTTTTCAAAATCTATGCAAGACCATTAGAAAAAGAAAAATGAAGTTAAAAACTTTCAATGTGCTGATCAGTCTTTATCATATGACTTCAAGTATTCAAAGAATGTGGCTGGAGATCTCTTCACAGCCTAAAAAGTCTGGAGTAGAGATCAGTGATTCTCATAAATTTGATGTAACCACCACAAATGGGAAGAAGCAATTGGAAGGACTGACTGCTGTTATATCATTCCACTTGACTGATTGCATTTGTTTGTTTATTACTCACATTTGCAAGATGCAAGGACCCCACTGGGTTGCAAATGTGAAATATTTTTCTGTCATTCAATAAAATATCCTAGCAACACTTGCTTTAATATGTTACTGATAGCTGGGATTGGAGTTTAGAAATGTATTGGTGCAACTATTTCCTAAAAAATATTCTAGAGATCTCTGCAAAATATGGAATCAAGATTCACAGTCTGATGGAATCAATCCTATTTATAATCTTAAACCCAGACTGTAAATCTGTACGTGCTAATTATTACCTTGGTTAATGTTAATGCAACACTAATATCTATTACATGCTCCAAGCAAGCAGCATGCTATAAATATGCTCCTGTTATATTTGTTAGCCAGGAGTCCTTGGCATGGAATTTGCACAGAAATCCTAAGATTAAAATCAGAATTTGGGACTTTTTTTCCAATTCAGTTATGGCATTTAAATAAGTGCTCTTCAGGCCATATGTAATGATCATTACCCCATAAATGATTGCATATTTAAAATGTATAAGGATTTGAAATCGCTCAACACCTTTTGTGTGCTCAGCCCTCAGCTGAATTGGATTATTGAAGTAGGAAAAGACACATCTTCTTTATTTCATGGTTCTTTGGGAATATTGCTTTCCCCAGAAATCTCATTGCAAGTTACTAAAACTGGGGATAGAGGCAGGCAATTCAATAACTTCAATTAAGAATTATTTGACCTATTCTTTCCTTTCAAGACACACATTTTTCTCTTGTGTAAAAGAAAAAGCTGTATAGCCAGCTGTTGAGTCTTTAAGGTTCTTCTGAGCACCCTCTGCTGAGAACTGACTGTCAGAAGTGCTCAGCACACACCAAAATGGCATCTCATATTTATAGAAAAAAAGGTGGTACTCGAGAAATTACATGCATGTACATGAAATGTAACGAGTCACCAATTTGCAGTTCATTTTCACATAAGTACATAAAACAACAAAAAAACCTTGACAGATTTAAATTTTTTTGTAAAATAAATAATTTTATACACAGCAGAATCTGTTAATATGAGTAATTATACCTCTACTTGCTGGGGTTACAAATACATATACATATGTGTGAAGAAAAGTCCTTGTAAATATCCATTGTATTAGCTTGGAATTATTGGCCAGGTAGAAGGTTACAGTAGAACGCAAAATCATCTTCTTGTCTGAATTACTGTCACCATGGAACAAATTGGAAAAAAAAATTATTTTGTGTCAACCAGTCGCACCCCACTGCACACATGGATGTCTCCTAAAGCCATCAAGATAGTATCTGAGCATGTAATCATAGCTGGAACAGTAAGGAATCCTCATTTTCTGCAACAACCAAACAGCACATTGAGCCCACAAAGACATGACTGACATCGTCACTCAGTCAAAGTTAGAAACAAGATTGCTTTGAGATATTTGTTTTTCTTCAAATGTGCAGGCAGAAAATTTTGGGGACAACCTTAGTATAGTAAATAACTTGTTTAGTTAAGGTTAAAATTGCAAGCTTTGCAAGTCACTATAAATTCCAAAACAGAAACAAATTAAGCTTAAATTATATTTAAGTGTTTCTGGGTCTATACAAATGTTCGGCCCCTTTTTTTTTTCCAAATCTTCTTCCCACGCTGAGGATTATGGATTTAATAATTCTTAATGTAGTTACCATATTAAAAAGATTTATTTGTTTCAACCAGGTTATCTGACTATATATATATATATGTTTTATTCAGAATCCACATATAATTCTTGTATAATCATACCAGCTATATAACTTGTGTTTCTAACAGTAAAGCTCTGGTTCAAGGAAAGCAAAGTAATTTTTGTTTAAAAGCCTTACCTTGTAAGATACCAAACACTCCAAGAACCATAAAATCTGCAATGGGTGCTCAGCACCACACAGAAAGTGTGCAGTTGTTGACAGCATCCTTGGTTCAAGGCTGAGTGGAATCAAAGTGAAAGATTGCTGAGCTTCAAATCCAACCCAAGGCTTCTTGGGTTGATCCAACAAGGTAATGTGCTCTTTGCTGACCACCAAAAGTATAAACCTTTACTGTAGCTGCAGTTTCTCAGATGGAGAAAATAACCAAAGAGTGGTCCTCAGTTGTAAAGGAATATCACTTTGAGTCAGTTTTGGGACTCACAAAGCTTTTAATTTTAATCTCAATTACCCACCAGTAACATACTAGGAAACTGATGGTAATTTGGAAAATACTAATTTTCCATCACTTTTAATGCTCGGAAAGGGATATCTTAAAACTAATCTAGACTGCTCAGAAACCATTGATACTGCCTTCGTACTGAATGCTGATCCTGAGACACAGCAAGAAACTATGCTCTCCAAACTGATTAGGGATGGGGGTGGTGTTTGAGAAATTTTTCCCCCTGAAATTTTCTAGGCCATATGGATTCTACTTGTTCTTGCCCTGAAGAGGTTCTGGTGTCCTGGCAGGGTATTTGTTCATATGCAGCTTGTTAACATTTATTGTTGAAAGATCTGTAAATAAATACCGTAACATGAAATGATGAGAAGGTTTGCCCAAGGAATATTTATTTATTTACCATTCCATCAGCAGCTTTTGCCCCAAAGCACTGAAGTTACTATACATTTTGGATTCAGAATATTATTTCTTTTAATAGAAGAAATTTGTCATTTGGGTCAATTTTCTTTAAAAAATTGCAAACAGCTAGGAGATATAAATAAGCCTTTCATTTCACCACATTTTCTTGCTTATGGATCAATCTTTAATGTAAAGTGCTGTGGTTTATTTTTTCTGCTTTTAAAGGTAAGCTGAACATACTCTACATTGCAAAAAGTCTATGGGTACTTACTTCTGACCATGGAACAAACAGATCCATTTGATTTTGAAATGGTCATTTTCCAGAAAGCACATTAAAGTGCAATTTATGCAGTTTACAAAAACATTGTATCGTTTCTGTGTTTAGCATTATGTTCATGGATGGATGACTCTTCTACAACAGACTATAGTATTTACTGTACAGGCAATGGATTTTCTGCACTGCCTGGTTACCAGTAACTAAGAAAGAAGATGAACTGTGCACAATTCTAATAGAGCCTAGTCTATTAGTACACTGCAGTTTTATTTCAGAATAAACTGGCTGGAAGCAGAGGGAAAGAGCATTACTTTGTTGATTTGAGTGACCTCTTGCAGCCCAGAACCTGGGCCTTATCTATTCTGGGCATTTATGAAGCTGAATGAATTATTTGCCACTTCTGTTTAAATGTGATTCTTGCTAGACTGATTCAGGGACAGATTTTCAAAACCTTATTGCTAGGAACATTGCTGTCTAGCCAAAGGGAGAGGGGAAAGTAGCTGCACTGGCTCAGGGACAAGACAGGAATCGGAGAGTGGTTTGACAGTTTTGATGCATGGGATGTGTTTCTAGTAATGAAATTCCTCACTAACAAAAGCCTGCATTTGTCCACTACAGCCTACCACTAGTGTTGACTATTCTGCCATTAACATAGACAGAAACAAGTATAACAACACACCAAGCATCACCTTTAGTATGCTGAATGTAATAACATATAGACCAAAATTAGTTTTTGGTGCAAAAACTAATTTGTAGCCTCTGCCTACAAATTAACACCTCAACTACTTCTGAGACCACAGCAGTGGAGACATGATGCATACAAATTTTGCTGAGCTCCAAAGTCCAGCTTTCCTCGGGGAACAGTTGCACAAAAGTTTTCCTACTCCCTTTGCACTGGTAAATTGCCGGGATTTGATCCCTGTATCTGAGCTATTAGTAACTTGTCTTGACTTTGGTGGCTATAAGTGTTTTTAATTCCAAACAAGGGAAAGCTCAGTTGTGTGGTTTGATATTTTGGGGGATTTCTTCTAGCAAATATCAATAAATGGAACATAATAGATCAAAGAAAGGAAGCCACAGGATTTTGCAAGATCCCTAGTGGTGGCCATCCTCAGCTTTCCTAGCAACGTATTTCCCGGGTACAGATACTTTGACATGTGTACCCCTACCACGCAGAGAGAAAGGTACATTAGAAAACTAATGAACTGGGCATAGTTTTTAGAAAGACTTATCTGCATTGTGGCCTCATGAAAACTACTTTGGTTCTGGGCAATATTTTTTCTTTTGTGATACATTAAGATCTCATCATATTTTTTTCCCACAGCTACAAGGAATTGGACCAAGCTGGTTGGGCAAGATCATGCAACCTTATACAAACAGCAGAACTGAAGGTCAAATGAAGTGATACTGCCAAAAGCAATTCACTGAGCAATAGAGGGTCAGTAGCCATTTAATTACTTATTAATTAAATTATTCGTTTATCTATATATTATAATTTTTACTATATTATATTTTTGTATATTATGGTTTATATTAATTAAATTTTAATTAATTTATTAATTAAATTATTTAATTATTTACTATTCTTATTATTGGACTTATGCAAAGCATTTGACACTGTCCCGCATGACATACTGGTCTCAAAATTGGAAAGTCATGGATTCAATGGATGGACCACTGGGTGGATAAGGAACTGTCTAGATGGCTGCACTCAAAGGGTTGCAGTCAACGGCTCAGTGTCCAAGTGGCAGCCAGTAACGAGTGGTATTCCTCAGGGGTCAGTACTGGGACCAGTACTATTTAACATCTTTGTCAGTGACATGGACATTGGGATAGAGTGTACCCTCAGCATATGGGGTTGGAAGGGACCTCTGGAGATCATCTAGTCCAACCCCCCCGCCAGAGCGAGTCTACCTAGAGCACATTGTATAGGAACTTGTCCGGGCAGGTTTTGAATGTCTCCAGAGAAGGAGACTCCACCACCTCTCTGGGCAGCCTGTTACAGTGCTCTACTACTCTCACAGTAAAGAAGTTCCTCCTCACATTTAGGTGGAACTTCTTATACTCAAGTTTGTGCCCGTTTCCTCTTGTCCTGTCACTGGGCACCACTGAGAAAAGACCAGCCCCAGCCTCCTGACACCCTCCCTTTAAGTATTTGTAAGCATTGATCAGATCTCCCCTAAGTCTTCTCTTTTCCAGACTAAAAAGACCCAAGTCCCTCAGCCTTTCCTCATAGGAGAGTTACTCCAGGCCCTTAATCATCTTTGTCGCCCTTTGTTGTACCTGCTCCAGCAGTTCCCCTTTCTTCTTCAACTGGGCAGCCCAGAACTGGACACAGTACTCCAGATGGGGCCTCACCAGGGCAGAGTAGAGGGGCAGGATGACCTCCCTCCACCTGCTGGCCACACTCTTCCAGATTGGCCACAAGGGCACATTGCTGCCTGTTGTCCACACGAACTTCCAGGTCTTTTTCCTCAGAGCTGCTCTCCAGCAGGTCAGCCCCCAACATGGACTGGTGCAGGGACTTAATTGTACCCCTTTGTGGGAGCCAGATAACAACACCAGCCAAGGGCACGCTTGAGCAATGCTGCTCCTGTGGTCTTTATGCCAATATGACTAGAGGTCAACCATCTTACCCCCAGAAATAGGCCAATGTCATGGAAAGCAGATTTATTCTTCACCCCCTTCCAGCCCCTACCTTCCCCAGTCCTGGCTAATCTTGCTTTCTGGATAACAGGGGGGAAATGAGGAAGGTGTTTAGCAGTTTCTGTTGTCTCTGTGATTCAAATCCCAGAATGAAGCCAGACAGCAAAACAAGTGCAGATCAGGCAAAGACTGCCTGCTCCGCTTGTGCTTTCTCTG
This sequence comes from Scolopax mira, assembly GCA_004320125.1. Taxonomy (NCBI): domain Eukaryota; kingdom Metazoa; phylum Chordata; class Aves; order Charadriiformes; family Scolopacidae; genus Scolopax; species Scolopax mira. Next base: position 134,946 of record BJBW01000699.1, on the reverse strand, counting down.
CAAGAATCAGTTTCAAATATGAGGTAGATTTTTTTTTTCTGTCGCAATTAACTAAGAAAAATATTTCAAAGCTGTATAATTAAAGGCCAGCATTTTATTAGGGTTTAAAATAGTCTTTATGAAATCTACTCCTGCCACTGGTAATTACAATGTACATCTTAATATACCTCTGCTAGGCCTGAGCTGGAGATAACAGTCCTGTGTGTATTGCATTTGGCTTGTGCATAGAAGGTAAAATCCTTTATCTTATCTCAATCTCCACACAACAACCAGCCTCTCTTCCAATTCAGCCCTAATCTTCTTAGTAAATAATACTGATATTTTTCACCATAACAAAAATGGAGCTGCCAGATTCAGACTGATAACACCTCTCATTTACACACCATTCTCTGTCAAAATCTGCCTGATTTTTCTTAATCTCTTTAACTCATCAAAAAATACTTTTTTACATTCAGCCATGGTAAGTTCCTTGCTACCAAATAATATTATTATAAATAAATCCGTTGACTACAGCTGTCTCTTTGGATAGATATTGGAACTCCTCTCTTTCCTGGCTTGTTTCCTTGAATGATGACAAATTATTGTTGTCCAATTTAATTTTGCTGTAAAGTTTGGTATTCTAACAAAATGACCTAAAAGGAGTATTTAGCTGAGAGCATGCCCAAAAGGCTTTTTTTTTTTTTCTTTTTTTCATAGGATGTCATCTCAGTTCATTTCTCTTGAGAATGCTGTCTTTGCACTCCCATCCTTTCCTTTGCAATGGTTTATCTTGAAAACAAGCAAAATGATAACCTCAGCCTTTGGATTTTTATAGCCTATTAATTATCTCTGTATGATTTCTTAAATTGTAAAAAAATATTACTGAGAGAATGGCAGGAAAAAAAGCTGGATACCAGGATTTCTGCTTACAGTGGTTGAATGGAAATAACACACTTAAATATGACTAACTTATTTCAGCAGCATCCTGCCCTCTGAGTAACACAGACATTTGGGGTACCTGTCCTAAAATGGCAAACCGTCCATGTAAGTAAACACTAGACTCAGTCCTTTTACACCAAACCTGCTTTCATCCACTGCCATGTGACAGACTGAGGGATATGTCACACCAGCAATTTTTATGTTGAACTTCCCTATCAGAGAAAACGATCTGAAAATCTATAGCAGAATATGGCCCAGAATTGCTAGGTGTTACAGCTGGAAGCAATAGGTATTTGCCTTCTGTAGAGCCTGTGAACCTAAAATGCTAATTCTATCTCCAGGTAGAATTCTGTGGGATATCTTTAAAAGCGTGGCAAAGGGGCTTTTGTTCCACTAACTTTTTCAGGGTTTTTTCAGGATCATTTTTACACCACTCTTTCTTACTTATTAAAGTTTGCAGACTTGTATTTCAGAAGCAAGGTTACACATGTTCATTACAAAGTAATACGATCATATATTTCAACTTATTAGCTTCCAAAGTCCTAATCAGCATAGCAACTAAAGCATCACCTACAGCATCTCTGTCCATGTCAGGATTATGGAAAAGATGAACCGTAATGTTTAGATAATCTGTTGTCTTTGTGCCACTCGGAGACGCAGGATCCTGTGATACCAGTGAGTACAAAACTGACACCTTGTCAGGCTGGTGGGGAATGAGACATGTGGTTAGCATGAGATGTGGGACATTGGCCTTGGCCAGTAGATGACCAAAACACGTCTGTGACTGTTGTACTCTGGCACTGTATTGAGCCCACACATCAGGACTTTTCCTGCACCTAGCACTCTGCTGGCTTTCTTTCACTGCCCTGCACTAGGACTAGAGCACAGCTGAGAAACAGGGCAAATGTGTTGGGAACTAAAGGCAGGACGTAATTGCTGATGCTGTTACTACTGCAGCTACAGCTACCACTACTGCTATGATGGTTTCTGCTACTCATTCAGTCACAAAGGTGTGCCAGAGTGCCAGGGCTCCTTAATTAGGACAAAGAGAAGATCCCTGCCTGACAGGCTAACATTTAAGTCTTACTGATAATATCCATCACACAGGAGACAGAAAAGACCAGAGTCTTCCTACAGACCTGAAGAAGAAAGCATGTGTCCTGAGTATGATCTAAGGTATATGGTTTTTTTCTAATGACAGACTTGGTATTTATGTATATCCCTGACAGCACACTTGTTGGTTTACGTTCTGTTTTCCTTATCATTTTGGTTACCCCTCCTCTGCACCTGGTCCATTTTTAATTTATCTTGCCTGAGACTGTGTAACAGGACTGTATCAGCACATACGGTGAGGCTTCACCAGAGAATTTTATAATGGAGCTAGTCATCCTCTATTCACCTAAAATATACCTCCTGATGTATTACTCATGTGCCTTTTTTTTACTGCAGTATTTCACTGGTCATTTTCAGCTGTCCTATGACTGACAACTAACCTGGGGTCCCCCTCTAGCTCAATCTTTTCTAACTAGTTCCTGATTTTTGTTATTAGTTATTATGTTAGTATCCAAATGTATTATCTTCATTTGGGGATAAGTGACTAGCTTCATGATCTTCAATACACTGCTTCTCATCCCATTCCTATTACACCTTAGAATGACCTTACTGTCATCCAGCCTTTTTCTGCATGATATCCTTCTCTCCAGTGGATTGATAGTGCCAACCTATGTAGTATAACCACATTCCTAATATTTGTGTCATGGTCTTAATTGAAATAAAAAGATTACACACGAGATTGATCCATATAGAATTCCACTGCTAACTGGTAACCTTCACAATACTTTTCCTTTCAACACTATCTTTTGCTGTCGTTGCTTGAGACGATCTTTTACCTGTCTTTCTATTTCTCTACTAATCCTTATCTTCTCCAGCTTAACAAATAATTTCCCATGTGGCACCATACCATTCACTTTACTGAAGTCTAGATAGATGAGATTGACTCCGTTTCCTTTGTCTAGAAAATCAGCTATCTTATCAAAGGAAGTTATTAAGTTAGTCTGCCCAGATCTTCTTTCTTTTATTGTATTTCCTACTGCACTGTAGCCAATATTTCCTTTACCTCCATGTCTTTATTTATCTGTTCCTTCAAAACCTGTTCTAAAACCCTGTGTGCTTTAGACATTAGGTTAATGAACCAATATTTGCCTAAATATTCTTTTTTTTTTTCCCCCTCATCTAGTATACTTTCTGTTCTCCAATCATATAGCACTATCTTTACCTTTATTTATCTGGTTTTGTTCCTCCTTTTGGCTTGAAAGACAAACTTTCTCAATTTTTTAGCTCTTTCAGGTTCAAGAAATTTAAGGTGTAATTCTAATTCAAGTCGCTGAGTTCATCATTCCACATGACCTTAGTAAGCAATTGTGTTAGTTCATTAACATCTGTTCTCTGGTAATAAGTAAAATATTAGTTGCAACCTTTTCCAAAGGTCTGTCATTTAATTGAAGCTGCTTAACTCATTTTTGTGTTTGTGACCCATTAATGTCTTTCATAACCAGATTTTCCATTGGTTCATAACAGTTTTGGTGATGGGTGCTGGAGTCTCACATTGAGGTGGAGAGGATGATTCATCTTTCATAAGTGGTATCAAGTGGATACAGATAATTTCAACTAAGAAATGCAGGAGCAGCAGGGGTCTGGGTGTGAAAGAAGGGGAGCCTAGGATTGAGATAGGATGTTTTACTAAGAAAACTGAAGAAAAATTAAAGTTGGGGAGAACATTTTCAAGTTTTCATGCGATTGTTTAAGACTATCCAAAGCAAGGGAAGAGTGTAATTTGCTAAACATCCACTATGGTGGACAGGCAAAAAGGAAGATACTATGAAATAGGTGACAGAAAATCAGGACTGACCCTGAGATTTCAAATCACCTTACTTCTTCTTCTGACTTGAAAATTCCACATAGACTGCCCTCGTTCAAATGTATGTGTGACTATTGCACTCTCATCTCACTCACTGTTCACAGTTTCTTTCCATTCAAATTTTTGTAGGTTAGCAAAAGGGAAGAATAGATATCACTCTTTGTATAAGCATACACTTATAAATATTTCTTCTTGGTTTAACTCTTTTTTTCTTCTTTCCAGCTACTCTGTTTGCCTAGTTTTATTGATCTCCTACCCCCCAGTAAGCTGTTAATCAAAAACTGTTTAACTGGTATCCTGTCAGGGAGATACGCTGCAAAAGCAAAATGGTTGCAATGCAGAGGACTCTGTGCTTTTTAAAACTTCTCGGTATTGCCAGAAGTAACTGGCCCGTATCTGACATATGCCTGTTTCAACTGTGTGTGTAGAAGTATTTCCCCTTCTACAGCTAGAGAGCTCATTTATGGATTAGTTTCAGCAATTTGTATTTAACCCTTAGCCTTAAAAAAGGTCAAAGCACATTCACAGTACTGACAGAAATGTAGGTGTTGAAAAGTTCATTTCCTGACCAATATTTAAGGACCAAATGCTGTTCCTAATTACACTGTCCCTAAATATTCATGGGGAGTTTCCCAGATGTCAAAGAAGACGTTTACAAGTGAACATGCAGCTTTTGCATACACTTTCTGAACTTCGAAGTTTCTGCTGTCTTCCTGCTGAGCAGAACACATTCAAGTTCAAGTGGGATATAGAATTGTTATTTAAATCTTACAGTCAAATTAGACCCTAGAGACATGATTGTATAGCGTTATTGTCTCAGTCCCCATGAAGTTAAGTGTTCTCATATCAAATATGATGTGTTTCAGCTTACCACCTACCGCACAAGTATTCATCTCATTGTTGAAAGGTATCAGGCAAAGTGGTGTTTTATTTATTTTTACATGTGCCGGTTATTTTTAGTGGTAATGCTAGTGTGACACTCCTGCCTTTTCCTGTGAGTCATGGGAACATGAAGCTGCTACCTAAAGTTCTCAGCCAGGTTAATAATAAGGCCTTTTCTGAAAGATCAGGATTGTATTTTTTGTTGTGTCTTGCTTTCAAAGAAGGATATTTTTGCTGTGAAGTGCTGCTCTCAGGAGAAGTGGGATTTCTGAATGCAAGTTTTGCTGGTGACCCAAAGGTGCAAATGATGAGAGAGCAGAGCTGCATTGCTGTAAGCTTGGTGGGCAGGGAGCACTGGCCCTGCACTGGTGGAGGTTGCTGCTCTCTAGAGGGTTCTGGGACAGAGGAATGGCTGTAAGCCAAGAGGGACAGGACTTCACGTCTTTAATAGGCCAGAAGGATTTTTAAGGAACTACCTCTTTGAGAAGTTCTGTGGAAACCAAATTGCACAGCAAACGTTCAACTTGATTTCACCTGAATTTTCTTTTGAAAGAAAACCAAGGAGAAAATGTCAAAATAATCCATTTCAATATTGTTGGGGTTTCATTTTTCACTTGAAATGCTTTTTCACTTTTGTATTATATTTTGTCTAATACAATAGATTATATATTACAGCACAAAATAAAACATTAACATCAAAATGGGATATTATGAATGACCTTGAGTGTTTTTTAAATAGTTCTTTGTGAGAAATTTTGAAATATCCATGTTTTATTCCTGGCACAGAATGAAGCTTCTGTCACCAAAGCTCCTTCTGAATAGCCTCAGAGTATGTCTGCACCTGATTTGGAAGTAAAGACTGAATTTGCCTATTTGACTCTCTGGCTAGCTATGGTACACCTGTGTTTCTGAAAGTGGTTTCTTACCTATTCCATGGTTTTTAAGACCTGATCTATAGTCCTCTAAAGTCACCAGAAACCTTTGCCCTGGCTGGAGTTTGGACTGTAGTCACAAAACTTTTGTGCACTTCAATTGTGTTACTATTAGTATTTGTCCCTTTCTTTAGTAGCGTGATGGGTGATACATGAGGGACTCTGGAAGACACTTGTAGGCAGGCATAACTGGAAGATGAGGTGAGATAATGGCCCTTCTGATCTTAATGTTAATTACTAATAAAATCCTAGTCTCCCTGTGCTATTAAAGCAGTATACAGTTGTGACTGAAGGTCTCCTTTTCCTGATTTTGCATTAGTACTTGATTGTACACCTGTATAAATTATGCAGTTGGGTAGACAATGTTTTTTAAAACAGCATAGCTGTCAATTGCTTGTGTAATGGCATATTTTGCGATACTATCAGATGACATATAACTTGTTAAATTACACTGAAAAAATATTGGAGAGAATTGCACTATAATTAAATGACAATAATAATGAGACCAATATTAGCTGCTGCCATCAATTATGTAAGACTGAGCATTTGTTATATATTTTTCCAAAAAGCCTTGCCTATGATTGAAAAGACATTTCATTCAAAACCCTGCTGGTGCTTTTAACATTTAAAAAGATGTTAACCTCTGAATTCACATTCAGATGTTTATGCAATGCCCAGAGGAGAACTTCCATGTGCAAGAAGTTTGCTAAAGCTCTGTGAGGTTCTTTTAAAGACCTTTATTAATCACTTAATTATTTGATTTCACTCTTTTTGGTTTTGGTTTTGGGGTTTTTTTATATCTAGGTGATTAGCAAGAATTTTTTAAAAATCAGGCCTGATCACATGGTAAAATTGCATTCACTTCCATGTAAATGTTTTGTTGACTACTGAATGTTGTTCAATCCTGTTGTCACTGAGTGAGGGCACATCTCTTCACAATTATCTAATTAATGCACTTTTCAGAGAACAACACTATTGCTAACACTGGCATATTCTTACATCTGAAATATGAAGACCTATTTACTTTAACGCTACAACAAATATCTTCTGCTGCTTTTTCAACAGATGGTCTGATTCTGCTCTCTGCTGCATTAGAGCAGAACCCCAAGACATAGGGTCAGAATTGGACCCAGGAAGTCACCCTTTGCAAATCTGCTCAAGTCCATTGGAGGAGCCATTGAACATACGCATAGAGGACATCAGCTGCTAAATTTGGGATTTCCATTTTTAACAGAGTCCCTCAACAGCAGATCTTAAGGAACTAGCTGACATGAAATAAGAGGTAGGAAAAGAGTTTTATCTTCTTATGATTAAAGGATGGTAAGCAAAGTGTGGGAAAGATTAGTAAATTTTCTAAATAGAATATTTCTAGTGAAGTCTCACAGAAGCTTACTCATAAGTTATTACATATTTGTAAATTCTTCAGAAAAGGCGCATATACTAAGGTGGCAAAGTACATTGTTGGTTTGAGTTTTTCAGGAATGTAAAAACAAACTGCATGTGAGGAACTTCAGGAGGAGTTCATGATATCAAGTGTCTGAGCACTAAAATGTTAAAACAACACAGGTATTAAAAAAATATAAAGTGATGTAAATGGACTTCAAAACCAGTCCTGACTTCACATGTATCATGATGATCCTTCCACTGCTCAGCAAACCCATGTGTACAAGCATTCTGAATACCATGCACAGTTTTGATGCTCCAGTTCACCCATCTCTAGTCTCAGGGAAGAATACCACAAAATAAGAGAGGAGAGGATGATTTAAGACTTGCACTGGAGCAACTGAGAATAGATTGGGGTTTCTCAGCCTAGGAGGAGATAACTAAGGTGGATGTGATAGAAAATTTTGAAATCACAAATGGTGTGGAGCACATCCATGGTTTTCCATAGTGCAACAGCTAATCAGATGGGAGTACGAAGAAAGCAAAGAGATACTCTTTTTTTCTCTCAGTTCATAAACTGCTCTTACTCATTGCTACAGCATATTGTGGATGTTCACATGGATTCCAAGACATTTGAACAAATTCATACACAAACAGTCCATGAAAAGCCATTAAAACACAAAGATGTCATCTCTGGCTCAGAAGTCACTGAGTTGCGAGGTGCTCTATGGTGAGAAAGCATATCAGGAAATCAGTGCAATCAGCTTGCACTGGGAATAATAACTGGGAGGTACCCAAGCAAATTCAGAGAAAGTGCCAAGGGAACATCAGTCAGTTCACCCTCCGTGAAAACTATTGATGAGCTTTGTGCACATTCTTGTTAGCATCCTCTTGCTGGAGCAGGTAGAGGAGAATAGTTCATTTATGAACAGAATTTCAGAATTTCAGAAAATTAGGGCAAACAGTATCTGATCTTAAATATTCTCTGGTTTGAAGAAAATTAAATTTTACTAACCACAAAAACAATAATTGGGCACAGCATCTGCAGAGCTTCTCTGTTGTCCTTCTTCCGCACAACTTATCAAGATTGGTTTCTATGTCAATAAGAGCAGCAGGACAGAAGGGTTGGATATATCCTAAGTCAAGCTCTTTGAAATATAAGAAACTATAAAATTTCAGTGTGAAAATAAAGAGAGGAAAAACTAGTTCTAAAGCTCAAAAAAAAAAAGTCTGATAGGCTAATTGGAAAAATAGGATACAATATTATGAGCAAATTTCTTCCTTAGTCATGCTATGCTTGAGCTTGTAGTATAATGACAGTGTGAGGGGAAAGAGTTAACTGACAGGCTTGTGGAATACATTTTCAGAGGAATAAATGATAAGGTAAAGTTTAGGTGCTCCTTCTTTAGAGCTGTGGAAGTGGCAATAAAATGGCAGATGAAGCTCAGTGTTGATCAGTGTACAGTGATACACATGAGTCCTAACTTTATATATGCAATAGGGTAACTGGCACTGAACAGGCAGCTATTAAAAGAGGGAAAATGCTCTTTTGAATGGTAATGCTTTTCTCAGATAAGAAATGTCCTTAGGTAACATTGTAAATGGAAATAAATTAAAACCTGACTATCCAAATGTTTTGCACTAGTAAAGAGAGAAAAAAACCAAATAATTGCGTGTCAGGATGTTCACTCGCTGGATTACACAAGGAGCAAGAGCCTATTTTGGAATCAGCCTGCTTGCTGCCTGTTATCTCCATCAAACATTACAAATATGCAATTTTTCACTAGTCAGTGTTGTTTTTGAAGGATGCTTAAAGTAGATGGATGAACTGGTTTAGGTGAAAATAGAAACTGTTTTCTATTCTGGTCTTTTTTTTTTTTTAAGTGGTCTCTCTCTGAACCTTTTTTCCTGAAGTTTAGTAAAACCTGAGATTCACATGCTTTTGCATTTCCTGTTTTTGACCAATAGAGGAAACAGAAACACTGAAATACTGTAAGATGTTATTTTAAAAATATTTCCACTCAGCCAACCAGGAAGTTCTGGAAATCTTGCAAGAAGTCTAATCCTGTAGACTATGTAATCCAAAAATGGTTGCACAAGTTTGTCCAGTCTTTCAGGTATTTATAGTCTTATCTGATGGGGATCAAAAATATAGAGAGTGCACTCTATTAGCATGAAAAATATTTTGCATGAGCAATTGTAGTTGCCTCTGAAGAGCTTAATTCCCTGATGGGAAATATGCAGTAATCTGAGCTGTAGCTGAGTGCCAAATGCCAAGGGGCCGTGGGAGTAGGTGGGGGCTGAGTTGCCACACAGAATAAGAAGGTTCAGTGGAGGGAACTGTAACTGCAGCTGAGGCACCCACTGCTTTCTAAAGGGTGACGGGGACAGTATGGCATGGGGTATCAGCATGGGACGGATGGATGGATGGATGGATCATATGTGGAGGCTCAGTAAGAGGGCTGAGAAATGGGCAGGTAGTAACTGGAGAAACCAAGAGCAGCAATCCAGAAGTTGAGACGGTGTGGTGAGCAGGGTGCAACACAGTACATGCATGAGACAGCAAGGCCATACATGTTGTTTAGAAGAAAGCAGAAGAGACAGGGGGCTGAGGAAGGTGAGGTATGGAGAAAAGATTAGATCGAGAGGTTTTAACAGCAATGACACTTGCAACATTTTAAAGGAGTGTCACCGTACAAAGGTGTACTGTGAGGTAGGTGGTAGTCAGGCAATGATCCTACATTGAATGCATTGTCAAAAGTAAATGTGAATTACTTGAAGTATGATAGAGACAATCTCCAATTTAGAAAGGAGATATCCATCCTATGGAAAGAAAGAAATGGACAAAAAAAAAAAAAAGAAAAGAAAAGCAAGATCCAAGCTTACATTCACAGTTTTACTTCTTGCTCCTCAAGCATGTTCTATTCCTCTCCTTGCTGGAACTGACTGTTTAGTTAGCCAAGGAGAGGCAAACAGCTAAAAAAGAAATACCTGTTACAGAAAAGACAGTTTATCACTCAGCAGGCATAGCTGATATGTGAAGGCTTATATTAATTTACAGCATGGCACTTAACTGCCTGGATATTTTGTGGTTTACACTTTAATTTAAACTTCATCATATTCCTGATGGTATGAATGTTATTGTAAAGCAAGATAAGGAACTGGTTCAGATATGTTTTATATTTTAAAGGCAGGTTTGGTTCATGTTATTGATAAAGCTAGTGTTTTCCATGTTGTGAAACATCATGATATGTTTTAGACAACTTTTTATGGGACTGTATATGGAAATCTTTCCTGAAATAGCATGAAGGATGATTTTTTTGCTATGACACTAGTAAAACATGAGAAACTGAAAACACTCTAAACCCTAGAACATTTCATATTGTTCACCAGATGAAATTTTTAGGCCCTTTTAGCATGTTCTAGAACAAAAATGTGCCTTCCATCAGCCCCAATTACCATGGATTTTGCAAGAAATCCATTTTAGGATGAATAAGCACACTATACTGTCCCTCCATCAGATATATAATTAATAGGAAGGAGGAAAAGGGGGAATTGTTTCTTTGCTAGATGTGTTTCAGTAACACATAGTTTTTAAATAAGCGAGGTTTAAATAAGAGAATTTGAAAGTTCTCTGGGCTCCCTAAAACAGCTAGCAGGAGGAACTCAGCAAACCCCTTACAAAAAGTGCCCTTCCCCTGCCATTGCTGTGGGAAATCACATGCTTGGCTCCCTCCACAGCCCTGCCTAAGAGGCAGAGACCTTCCCCTCCTGAATCACAGGCTATCTGAGATCTTTCCTCTTTCTTTTCTGCTACATCCGATCTGCCTGTTATTTCCAGGAAGTCTTCACACGTATCTTGAGTCTGTCAGATTATCACAGAGCTCATCATTATTAGTTCCTCATCAGATGATATCTTCCCCTATACAAAGATATCAGTTCTTAATTGTCTGTGCGTGTATTTTGCCATCAGCACAGCAGTATGCTCTTTAGGAATGGCATTGTAAAAACAAGTAATTTCTTAGCTGGGGTGTGACAAACTGTTTGAATCCTGAAAAACTCTCTAGCAGTGATAAACTGTTATATCTAGATTTTGTTCTTCCCACTACCCATTGCTATTGCTTCCCACTACTACTTCATTGCTTATGCTAATTACTTTTAAGCTATTTGAATCAGTGGCACAACCACTGCCCCATGTCAAAACTGCAGGCTCAACACACCAAACATCAGTTGCCTTCAGAGATGTCCTTGTTAAACAGCATGTCCATGCTCAGTGGAGATCTCTAAACACCATTAAACATGAATTAAACACCGTGCAGTTGCTTTGAACAGCAGAGTGAGTTACAATTTCTTCCCAGTGTGTTAGATTTTATGTCAGTTCAAATGCTTTTGTATAACTTTTTTTTTTTTGTGAGCTGTGCTCTCTGCAAATTAAGATTTCAGAAAATTCTGTATTTATGCTATTAATAGTGAAATTAAGTAACACTAGTAACTGTAATTCCTGTAAAAATAAGGATATATATCTTTAATAAGTATAAACACAAACATTTTCAGTCTATTTTTGTTGTTTGTTTAAAATAAAGGTTTTAAACAAGGAAGTAGTTATTTAAGGGAAAATACTTTGGGACACCTATTGGAAGGGATGAGAAATGTAGGAAGATATTAAGGGTATGACAAATTATGAGTCATAGTTATGTTTTATTACCTAATAATATAGCATTACAAAGTTCCTTCAAATTTACAAAATGCTCTCTGAAGTTACAGGGTCTACAGAGGGAATAGATATTTTGAGCAGGTGAAATGGAGAAAGAGATATGATAAGGCGAAACAGAACTATTACCAGTAAGTATGAAAGCAATTAGCCATCTATCAGTATGTAAATAGACTATCCCTATGTATCAAATAACGTTGCCACAAATCATTATTTGCTTTTGTGCTCAAAGTAGAAGTGGGTAATGACTCTGAACAGCACAGAGGTAATACTAAAAAGAAGGGAAGCAACAGCAGCGAGCAGTCAATAAGGTACAGTGTGGGCAATGCAAAGAAATTAGGACAGAGAATTAAGAAGGGATTGATTAGGTTCTGACAGCAAGGACTGGAACGACTGGAATGTTTTACGAGGGAGGAGGACTTTGGTGAAGAGATTTAAAACAAAGACTCCAACCTGTGAGAAGGATTTGCCATGTGAGAATTGTTTTGGGTGATGCAGAAGTAGTGATTTGAATGTCAGGGGGGACCAAAGAAGAGGCAGCTGCAGTGGGTGGCAAAGCACATAATGGTTCAGAGTTTTTGATGTGAGGTGTGGTCAGAAATAGAGAGATTTTAGGTATGGCCCAGAGACAGATGTGGCAGAATCGTAACACAGCTTGGATGTGTGATCAGAGAGGAAGTCAAAGATGATCCTCAAATTATAAGTCTCAGTGTCAGTGCAAAGAGTAGAATGGGTCAAAAATATTTAAGGCAAGATGAAGGGCTTTTGTTGGAGACAAGGTAGGATACATGATTTTGTGGATGGAGCTAAGACAGGATGGTACCTAGCAGATATAAACTTCTAAGCCAATGCCACTGAAATGGAGTTTATCACAGAGGTGACCTGTGTGAGACATAAGGAAAGAACTAATGGATGATAATGCTATAAAAGCAAAGGGAGATGTGACTTTGTGGTATCAAGAATGTCTGAAACTCTCCAAGGATACATGAAGGGCAGTGATGAGAAAAGCTCTGCAGAGAGTATGTTGAAAACAGTTCTGTGAGATTAAACATCATGTGTTTAAACAGATCTGTGAGATCATAAACAGGGGATGACTTAAAGCAGAAGTTGATGCAGTAGTTTAATGCTGTTTGATAAAGTTTTGTCAAGCTGTGGAAACATGAACTTATAGTTGGAGACTGTATTTAGAAGCATGCAATGAAAAGTCAACAGAAAGCTGGCAAAAGGAAGGAGACAGCAAGAATGGTTGGGAAGAGGCAGAAGACATGACCAGAAGACATCCAGAGGTAGGAAAGAAGAAAGAAAAAAGAGAATAAAAAAAACCAGAGTAGCATTGTGAGGAATTTGCCAAGACTTTAGTTATTGGTGTCACTCTGTACCAAAGTAAAAACCTCCATCTGTGGAAATCCCTCTGATGGGGAAGACCTAGCACCCTTTCTGAATCAGCAGAACATTCCTGATTCAGAAGATAGCAGTGTTTTATGTAATTGATTATATTTCACTGTTGTCTTCACTGTTACATGAAGTAAGGCTTCCTGACAGCATTTTCTCCAGAAATCAATGTGTTTCCATAAAAAGCTTCATTAAAAAGTTTTTTCTAAAGGAATAGCAAAACAACAGCCAGTGTAGAAGTAGAAGAAACCTTCTCATCAGAAATGGACACCATACAAAAGGTAGAAGCTGGGATGCTTCTACAACCTCAAATTTTCTAAAAATACATTGAGTTACAAGGCACAAAACCTGGAATCCACAGGTTTTTCATCCTTGGTTCACATATTCAGAAAGTAAACACTGTTTCAGATACAACTGAGAAGCACCTCATTTTTAATGCCACTGCCTGCTACCCAAGGCATTAAGAGAGTAAGTGGAGAAGCATAACACATCCAACTGAAATTGCAGGAAGGACTACAGGCAAAATGCAATGAGATGATCAGTGAATGCAAATGAACCCTCTCACTTGAGAAGGTGAAAGAATGACTTATTTGAATAGTACAGAAATTTCACATAGGTTTTTGGGCCAATAGATAAGAGTACATTGTTAATTTTAAAAGACAAATTACTTTAATAATTATCCTCCTCTTTAAACATTTTCTTAATTATTCTCAGGCATATCTTCAGTTTTAAGGCAGAAAGTGCTTTAAAAGAACTGACAAGCTAGAACATTTTAAAGCTTTGCAGGTATCCAAATCAGAGTTGCTGATAATTGGACTTAATCTGGGGGACTGGTATCTGGGAAAACTCCCATTAACTTCACAGATAGAAAAATAAGGACTGAAGACTCAGGCCTTAAGTATTAATTATTCAAAGCTTACAGTTTTGTACTGAAGAATCAACTAGTTGAGAGTGTGCATGTATGTGTAAATAGACAGACAGACAGACAGGATTAGAATGCTTTTTTTTTTTACTAATTATGGCATTTCTGTCACTGGTTACTGGTAGGCTTCCTTATTATTGTACAGCACTGATACTGGTTGTTAGCTGTCTTTGGCAGTGGGTTGAAATGCCCCAACATGGCATATATATACCGGGGATGGGTGGCATTGAGCAGAACAGCTTTGCCACACAGTGATACTCCTGAGCTTTGACAGAATAGGAGCCTGGTGTCAGTCATCCTGTCTTTGCCAATCAAATGCACATCCTTCTGGCTGCGCCTGCAGTTGACACTGGCACCCCAAACATAGTGAAAGGTTAATGCAATGACATTTCCAAGATGACACATTGTCAAGGACCCAGCAAAAATAGCAGAATTAGACTGTGTTTAGGAAAAACTAGTGTGTTTTACCGGGGACACACATGATGACGACATTCCCGGAGGGGATGGATTTGGTGCAAACATCCTTGAAGGTCCTTGATTGAGAAATTCAGGAGTCAGGAATGGACAACAGCATAATAAGATCTGGCCAGGACCCTGAGGTTCTTTCTTTTCCCATCTGTAAAAAGCAAACGTCCTTTTGCCAGAGCTGTGGGTTAACCTTCGCCAGAGAAAAGAGCAGGAGCTGGAATGACAAAGCCTTTGGCATCAGCAAAGCCCTCTATTTAATTACAGGGATTTGCAGAGCAGCTTGTGACTATAAAATTTATAATAACTTATTTTTCTTCTTAGGTAAAGATGTGTGCCCCCCCCCCATTTTCAAAAGGGAAGACTGATGATTAAAATAATTCAGGTAAGGGGAAAGCTGCATATTTAGAAAGTCATATTTCAATATGTGTCGCTGGCATGAATAGATGCTATGTAAATGTTTTAGAATTCTATTTCAATGACTCCCTTCCTATGTCCATAAACTTTCCATTTGATTCCATTCTTCTCCCAGCTGTCTTATGTAGAAGGCCCCCTCTCCTGGCCCCTTCTTCTAATCTCACCTCAGTGAAATATAATATGAAAATTCATATTTAACTCATAACTATGAACAGTAAATGTGTTAGAAATGAGGTCAAATTATCTTCTTTGTCCCTGACTGTCAACAAATGACCAGTTGGAACAGGGACTCTTTTTTATCATACTGATGATGGCAATTAAGCTCTGCTGATTTATTCTGGTTAGAGATCAAGCTTGCTCTGTCCTATTTATTTATTTGTTATTTGTATGTTTATATGTTTATTTATTTTTTTGTTAGAACTTGAATCTGTTTGAATACATAGTGAAGCGCATAAACAATCACTGGGCCTGACAGTAGAAAAGGAAGATATTTTAGAATAATTTGGGAGATGAATTAGAAAACAAAATGTACAATGATAAAGACATAGATTTTAAAAAGAAAGCAAGGCCCAAAGTGCTGTAAAGCAATTGTCTGTTCACTTAAGACAATGACAAGGTCTCAATGGCTACTTTATCTGGATCTGGGCTTCCTTTCATTGACGTCACTAGTAAAACTTTCATTGACCTCAAAAGCATAAGACTAGGGTCTACATAAGCTCTTAATGTTGTCTCCTGCAAAGCCAAGTGCCACAGACTGGCCAAGCATTATGCACTGATTATCAGCTACTTCTTTATCCTATAAATGTACTTTTAAAAATTAAAATATTAAGAAATATCATTTCCAGCCTAATGAGTAGTTTTGCTTTAAGAACTAGAGATAAGCCTAAGCCAGATGTTCAGATACAAAAATTGCCCTCAAAATTTTAGAGCAAGAAATGAGAGGGTGATAGCTTATCCTGACACATTTCAACATGCTCCATTGTCAAAGGAGACAAATGGTAATCCCTGGGATAGAATCCCTTCCTCTGGTCTTGGATAATACTCATTATAGGAGGTGCTTTTCCCTTTGGGGGTGCCTGTCTCACTGCTTGACTATGGAGGCAGCCTGGGCAGTGCACAGGCTTGACATCAAATGTTCAGGCACTAACATTCAGGTGAACTGAATCTTATACTGAACTGAAGCTCCACTACTATTATTATTCATCTCCCATATTCACCCCTTTCCACATCTTAATCACTGTCCTATAATATCATGTTTGCTCTCTCCCTTCCCACACTTTTGCCTTCTCCCTCTGTGGGAGGGAGATTTCAGCAAGAGATATCTCCACCATTTACCAACCAATCATCTGTTGGTTTAATTACTTCATTAGATATGAAAACCTGAGAGATACGTCCACACAGCACACATCTATAGCTGTGTGATGTTTTGAGACACGTGTGGATTAGTGTCCCTTGACAACTGTAGATGGCATAAGCATGCTTAGTGTCCTACTGGTAAGACAAGCGAGGAAACCCTTATTTCCCAGTCTTGCTCCAGGGCCTGTGGGACTGAAAGGCATTGGCAGTTAGCAGTCTTGTGCACATCCAGTTCTTTGACAGAAATATTGGTGTTGTGAGTGACAAGGAACTGTAGAGGTTGGTTGCGACTGAGTAGCACTTTCAGGGATAATATTAGCAGACAAATATCCAACATCTAGAAAGGTAGATGTCTGTCCCCAGAAAACGCAGGGTGTTTCAGCTAAAATCCACCCAGCTGTCAGATCCAAGCATGAGAGATCTAGTAGTATTCTTGGACCTACTTAGCTTGAGGAATTTGGAAACAATGCTCTAGTCTAAAGGATAAATTGATTCCTCTCTTCTCGTTCCTCCTTATAGAATGAGGGATCTACATAATTAAATTACTGTTCCACAGGAGAAGACTTTCAGAAGGTGAGTCATAATCTTTATAGTCAATTATGTAGTTTTACATAGTTTCAGACTGAAGTCTGTACACTAGCAGTAGATGTCTTCTCTCTGACTCACTGGATGTTTCTATAACTCAGCTTGAGATAACTGAGGTGTTAAACCATTTCTTCTTTTATGTCCTTGTTTACTCTAAAATAGTCATGAGAGTTTGCCAAAGCAGAGGTTTTCTAGCATTGTGCTTGTTGGGCACAAAAAAAAATCTACAACTTACCATTTATTTCTTGGAGGGAAATTCTGGCTGCTGGATGGTTCTTCAAGGCAAGCACAGGACATGAGTTCTTCATGGGCTTATCCTGCTGAACATACAGGTCACAGATGCTTTTGCTTTAGCATTTCATTGTCATGAGAAAAGTGGTGGAGTTAAAGGTCTAAGTCAATTGCTCTATTCAAAGGGTTACCACAGCTTCTTCCTGTTTGTGTCTTATTAAGATTAGACAAGAAATGCATTTAAATTTGGAAGCAAGAATTCAGGGGACGCATCCTCAGACACCACAAACTGGTTCTGGAAGAGCAAAAAGCCCTTGTAGGACTTTTCAATGCAGTAGTGATTGTTTGTGAAAGGTGAAATCAACAAAACAAATAAGTCAAGGTGTGGAAATAAGTTTATTGCTGCTCTACTCAGTAACAGAAAGAGTAAAGGGTATCATGTAACTATAGTTTTATGTTACTTTTAACAGGGCTCTTGCAGCTGGATGCATTCTGTATCTGTTCTGAGATGTACTTGCAAAGTCTATGTGTCTTCTGGCCCTGCAGCACAAGCACCAGGACTATCTCTGTATAAAGGAGTACTGAGTATTTGTGCCATGTAGAATTATTTTTCACAGAGCTGCTTATTCAGTACTGATATATTTTTCATTACTAACTGTAAAAACTGTTATTGAAGGATTGTGTACCTTATGTGTCAGGACTTGGAACTGTGTGAATTTCTCTTTAAGGATTGTGAAGCAGTTGTACACTGCCTGAGAAAACTCTTTGGCGCTTACCAGGCCCCGAAATACTTGGAAGAATAACTTGGCAATGGCTGAAAAACTGGGTACTTATGCATGTTCGGTCTTCCAGATGGTAGTCTATAGCCAGACCTTTTAGTGTGCCTTATTTATGTGGTGTTTTGGTCTGCAGCATATAAGGAATTTTTACGGTTTAGCAATGAATTTTAACTTTGAGCCCCACTGCAAGGAAGAAAATGCAACTGCTTTTATTAATACAAATTGTGCAATTGGGCAAATGTAATGGCATAAAAATAGCATGCTGCTAACTTGCTTTTGAAAAGAAACTTGAAAGAGTCTGTATACAGTGTGAATATTACATTGTACAAGCTTTTCCTTTGAAGAGATGAAAAAATATTGTTGTGCTTAGTATTTTCATCTATTTTCATTCCAAATATAGTCCTTGTTAAATATATGGGATTGCAAGCTTTTTACACAAGGAGTTTCTTTTAAAATTGCTTAGGCACATAAAAGGTTGCCTTATTCTATAGAGTAGAAGTCAGCTAACTCAGAACATGCCTTTGCATCAGTATTAATGAATATTATTTTTCCACAACCTGCATAACAACTCTTTTCTGTGTATACAAAGAAAATGTATGCATATTAAAGACAGTAACTTACAGGGATGTAGCATGCAAAACACATTACAAGGTCAAATCCAGCCCAAACTTCATTTTTATTTTTCATTAATATTTTTAGAAGGAGTCTTCAAACTTGTAGGTGGTGACTCAATGGGATTTGATATGAAGATGTGACACCTCATCTTAAATTCCTTAACCACATTTCTTAAGTTGACAGGATTGTCAGGAAGTGTGCCTGATAAGGCTTGCTGTCCTCTCCAAGCTGACTAATCATACATGAAGTCTTGGCAAGAGATAACCAGGTTACAGTAGAGCCAAAATGACATCACATCAACTCAATTTCATATCCTGTAGACACCAGTGCCTATCACCACTCCAGGTTGCTAACATCCTTGACACACAAATGGTATTTTCAGTCTCCAATGTCCCCCTTTTACCCTGTGTCTGTCACTCTGGGGTAAATCTGGAACAAATTTGTCACTAAATGTAAAGAACCATTAACTCACGGGCACTTTGTTGTCTGAAGCATAATTTTCTGTGCACGGCTCGCCAATCCCTGAACTCTAGCTATTTGCATAACAGTTTGCTATACGAATTTATGACGGAGGATAGTGCTGAACTTGTTAAAATTCCATGTGAATCTCAGCACAGAAAATGGACTGGTGCTTTAAATCTTGGAGAGTTGTTCACATCAATAATGAATTTCAAATAATTTATTCACTTCAAGTGTAAGTGGTTGGCATACAGTCCTTACAGCTGGTTTGTTGAGATAATTGATTTCCATATAGTTTAAAGATGGGGAAAGAAACATATGACAACTACAGTGGATTTTGAGGCAATTGTGAATGCCATATCAGTTTAATTATAGCTCCATCTTTAGCTGACATGGGTTCTGTCCTATTGGAATTAAAATATCCCAGCGACTTGAAATGTAACAGTGATGAATTTTTTATGTTCTTCTACCTACCTTGTATGCTAGCTTAGGGCGCTGTTACAAGTACACTTCTAGCTTTTTTCAGTGGATAGTTAACATGACATGCAAGACCGGTCTGCATGACACAGATAACTCAAGGGAATAGCAACAAAGTAAATGAGATGCATTAGTATCTGGATTTGAACTGGGGGATACAAGTTCTCAGAACTTCTTGTTTAATTTATAGAATTGGTTTTTTTCCCCTGTGCATAAGATTTCAAAATGGTAATCATATTCAGGAAATGAGATGTTCCCACTTCAGGTACTAACATCAATATGTAAAAGATAATCATTAACCAGATGTACCACTCAGCAGTGCCTAAACAAGCTAACTGAGGTGATAGAAAAAGGCTTTTACTTAAAATTTAGTTATATTGACCACAGAGACACTGGGAAAACTGGGAAAATGTTTGGTTTGGGTTTTTTTTTGTTGGTGGTGGTTTGTTGTTTGTTTTGGGTTTTTTTTATTGACTACTGTATGCATACAGCAAGGGCTTAGTGAAACAACAGTATAATAAAAATTTGCATTGCAGCTAACACCACAGTGTATGAAACACCCCCGTTGTATGAAGTCCAAGCTGGATGCTCCTGCATGTGGCCATTTAAAAGGAGATGGACTGCACCTCCACATTTTTACATATAGGACATACAGAATGAGTAGAGAACCAACAGTACAAGAAACCCCCAACTTCATTCCATTTTCTTATTTCCACTAAAAATTGCATCACATGAATTGTAAATAGAAGAGTTTTATTTCATTCTTATTCCATTCTTACTCCATTTCTAAGTTTCACAGTGTAGAAAAAAAAGTAACAGATGGACTGTCTAGTAAACATACATGTGGTCAGGGGCCTGATTCCCTACTGTGTTGTTTCTGCTTCACTTGATGTAACTTCCCTGATTCCAATCAGGGTCCTACACTTAAGTTCCAGTATTCAATTAAAGTAATTCCCACAGAATGAGGCCACAGTTTTGTTTCAAGTTAAAAGAAAATTTCTGAGTATACCTCAAACATCCTTCCAGCACCTGAAGTAACTGGAATAATGAGAATGTACCCTTCTCTGAAATAAATTATGGACTGTAATGATGAAACAAGAGCTTCAGAGGCCTAGCTTGACATAGATGGCACAACATTCCTTGTCATTAACTCCTTTTTTTATAGATGTAGCCAGCATTGTGACTCCTAGCTTCCAAGATTTTTTAGGGATTAACTATTGATGATCTGCCAACTTGGGATAAAAATACTTGGTAAAAAATATTCAGTAAACTCCACAGTGGTCAATTCACAAGAGAAAGGCAAAGGAAGGGTAGGGTAGAGGCTTGATATTAGCAGTGGGTATAGCTGGTTGCAACTACCAGTAACAAGACCATAAAAAAGACAGGATCTTAAATTCCCAAGAGCTATTTTAGCCATAATAGCTCATGCTTTGTGCATGGGGAATTTGGGGAAAGCACTGAGTTAAACATACCTTACAAGGCATCAAAGCCTAAGATTCCTGGTATTGACTTCCAGCTCCAATTCCAGAATACAAGCTTTCACTTAAAATGAAGCACAACAGCAAGGTGCTACAAAAGGATTAGTTGCAGGTCCCTGACAGTCACCACACAAATATTTTGGGATGCATAATCCCATCATCTTTTTGCTCCCTTTTTGTATCTTACATATATAGTTTTCTGAGCTCATGTGTGTGCATTATGAACACATATTCGTAACTTGGAGCTGGAGCTCAGACAGAATCTTATATCAAGATAAGATCTGTGTGGAGTCACACCAAAATTGTTTTAGCTCTTTTCATTTAAAGACAGCACCAAGTGGTACTGGAATGATTACCAAGAGCTCTGGAGAATTAAAAAGCCTTATTGTTATACACATACATTAACACTAGAAACAATCTAAATTAGTAAAGAACATAAAATGTGGGCTTTATGCAGAAGGAAGACTCTCTAGCATCTGTTCCTAAGATACAAAGGAAAATTTAGATTGCACAAGAAATGATGGTGGCTGGTTTTGTTTGCAAGTGGCTCCTGAAATATATTAAGGAGTAGAAGTCATCTGGAAAATGTAATACAGAAATCACCATGCAAAGTGCCACCTAGATTTCCTACATGAGAACAAAAGTTGCAAAATACTATTTCACTGCTAAATACAGGCTCAGGTCTTGTTGATTTGTCTGAGGTGGCTTGTTACAGGCAAGCAGGAATTCTGCCAATGGAGATAAAGTAGCCAAGTGTGAAATCTGCTATAAATAAAGGAAGTGGTGTGCAAAAGGACTATGCCATGGGATTTAACCTTCTGTAACTCTGAATCCAGTCAGGTGAGTAGGACAAGCTAATAAATAGATGTCAACAATTTTTTTTTTGTGTGTCACACTTTTATTGTACATTCCAGGTTGCATCATTTCCTCCCAAACTGGTAAGATAGCTTGAATACTAAACAGATACCTGCGGAGTGATACTTCCCTTTTTACTCATTGACAGCACCTTATAACACCCGGATTTATCCCCTCAGCCTTCACGGGGAGAGAAGGGGAGAGCTGAAGGCCAGAGTCTCTCAATCTGCAGTGCAGATGCTTACAGAATTACCTTTGACTTCAGAGTCCAAGCATCTAGCATCTTTAGTAGCTTTTGGGACCAATGTTTGTTAGATCTCAGAGTGCCTGTTTTTACTTTTCATCCTCAGCCACTCAGCAGCCATAACTCACTTTTGAAGGAAAACACTAAAAATCCCAGAGCTATATAATATGTTTTCAAATGTCTTAAAACATTTCCCGTGCCCCATTTTTGTATAAATGTTTTTCCTATATCAAAGAAGATACGAGCTATTAGCTATATATTTTAAAGCCTATATAGAATACGAGGAATTTCACATCAATTTTTCACTACTGCTAAGATATGGCAAAAAGTGAGTCATTGGCAGGATTTTGTCCCACTTGGAGTCAGTGAAAAAACTTTCATTGACTGGTGTGATTCAGATTCCAGTCTTCCAGCTCTTATTTGTGGTGATGAAAAGTATTTCTAGACATCCCAGACCTGCAACTACATGACAAAACTTGCCTTTTCAGCTCTTGGAATGTACTATATATTGTGGCAAGTTGTTAATCACTCTTAATGCTTCAAACATAACAATATCAATTTAAAGGAATGGCTTTTACCGAGCTATTTAAATTGTTATAAAATAAAAAATTGAATTGCCATGAGCAAAAAAAAATTAATTTACATAGACCTTTTCACTTTTGCTGTTGAACCTCCTCTGCTTCCAATATTGTGTGTTAGTAGTCACACATGGTCTGTTGCCTGGACTATGCTGCTGCTTTGTGCCAGCTGCAGCAGCGAATGGATGGAGGCTGCGTGGCAACATACATACACAAGATACAACCTGCTTGTCCCTGCTGACTGTGAGTACCAAGTCTCTGACAGAGGCTTTGATCCACTTTGTGACCTTTCTCCAAAACACTTCCTACTAACTTTAAGATTTTTGGCTGATTAAATTTGTCTCTGTTGTCTTCTATTTAAACCAACAAACAAACAAAAGAAAAACATGCAGAAGTGCTGTGTCTGGTATCTATGCATGAGCAGGAGGTCTTGATTTATTTGCTCTCTTGTTTGCTTTGCTCTAACTATGGTTATTTATCTAGATTATTTATTATTCATAGACCTCTGTAAACACTGATCACACATGCCATCAGTATGTTTGCAGTTCTGCATCTGCAGTGATGGATTCTGACCAGCCTTTCAGAAGCATTTCATAGTCACTCCATTCTAGAAACAGCACTTTGCTGATTAAGGAGTAAATTTGAGATCTTGACCCCATCTTCAGTCAGTCCTTTATATCAACTGACTTCAGGGAAAAAATTAGGAATTTTAATCTCCACATAGGCTTACAAGTTGCAACAATGACTTTTATGAAGTCATTTTTCAACTGAACCTGACACATACTAGGTGTATGAACACAAAAAACATACATACAGAAGTAAAATAGCTGTTTATGTCTTCTTTTTTACTTGTTTTCATCATAAAATACAGAGATCTTGCTGTAGTTTTTAATCAATATGGATTGCATTTTGTTTATAAATGAATATTCTGGTTTGCTGCAATGGTTTATAATGAATAAACAGCATCAGCTAATTAGAGAAAGATTAATTTTCACTTTTATCATTCACTTGCAAGAAGTTATTCTCCAATTACTTATTACCTGTGGAATAATACTGAAATTAAAATGAGAAACCCAGTCAATATTGCATGCATCAAAAGTGATGAAAATCTTCACTTACTGAGAACTGTGAAATGTTTATTGGTTTTTAGACATAGAGTCCTCCAGGGAGTGCTACAAATCTACACAAACTCACTGCATCTTCAATGTTGCATTTGGAGCGTTGATTTAGATTAAATGTGTGCAAAAATTCCTGTCGGCAGGCAGCTCTCTAGTGACTATAATCTGCAAAGGCTCAAGAACATAAATTATTCCAGCATGAATCTGGAATAAATTACGCTCACTTCACAAACTCTAGATCTTCTTGACCCACACAATAGTGGTGGAAAAAATGTTGTGTTTTAGAGTTAGGGAACAAGAGTTTATTTAACCATCCTGTATACACGTGTTTAATTTTACACTGAATTTTTTTCTCAGTAGCACAGCGTTAACGAAACCAACAAAGGAAAGAGGACTTGTGAAAGTAGGACACGAAATGATGTGAGACTGGCCTGGTACAGCAGGTTCCCCGAGCTACATCAGAGCTAAAGGTAAAGCAGCTGCCTTCTCTGCAGGAAAAAAATGAATCAAGCTTTTTCCCCTACAGCACCCTACTTAGCTCAGATCCCTTAAAGCTACTCTGTATCCCCTACAAAGATAAAAGCACTGTACTTTCTATTTTAGTTTATATCTCATAGACTATCAAAAAGACTATTCAGATCGGATCAAATTAAAAAAACAAAAAACCCCACAATATTTTGTCTCCAGAAAACCAGAGCAACTATACAGTGGCTCATGACTTGCTGCTGTTATACACCCAGAAATTGCATCTGAACACTGTATTCAATAGCTGTGGCAGAGCTTGCATTCCATGAATTTACTGAGTCTTTTCTGAGTTTATTTATTGTTAAGCCTCCGCAACATCTTGTGGCAATGTGGCAGTGAGTCTCACACTTCAGCTACTCAGTCCGTGAAAAAATACTCTCTTGCATTTGGTTTGTTCCCTGGTAACTTCTTGGGTATCACGTGTTTTTGTGTGGTGATAAATAATATTTCATATTTATCTTCTCCATGTCTCCTGAAGAAATAACACCCTATGTTAGCCCTCGGTCGTTTCTTGGCCACACAGAAGTTTTATTCCATTTAAACAATCCTCATTCAGAAGCAATTCAATGCAGCTGACCATTCTTTCCATCTTTCAGTGTATTTTTTCTAGATTTAACTATACTGTATTTGAGATGAGATGACTGTACACCACAGGCTATGTATCAGCAGAATAGTTTCTGATTTTTTTCCCTTGTATTTTCCTAATAATTCTTAATTGTTTGAGCTGCTGCTGAGCACTGGGCTGACATCTTCATCAGGCTCTCCAAGATGTGTTCCTTCAGATGAAAGAGCTGATTTAGTGCTCATCGCCATGTAGATGTGTTTGTTTTCCCTACCTGCATTGTCATTATTGAACCATAATTTATTGACTTCTGTTTTATTACCCAGACACTCGGTATCAAGAAGGGTTTAATTCTTCACGTAAGGTCCAGTTTTTCTATCTTGATTAATTCTGTGTTAATATAGATCTCAGCCCAGACCCCTGTGAGTCTCCTACAGTAACCTCCTTTCCTGAGAAACTGAGAACTAAATTCTTTCTTCCTTGCTTGTTTCCCTCCTGCTTTTCCCAGTGGTGAACAGGCTGTGTTTATCTATGAAATCAAGCCTGATTTATACTGTCGTATTGCAGCTACAAACACTGTTTTAGGTGATGAAATATGCAATTAGTCTTCCTTGCTGCTTGTCGTCTTCTTTACACCTTGTTTCTTGACACAGTTTTTATGTCCTTTTTGCTTCCGATTTCTGTCTCTCTGTCACTTTGCCTCCCTGTGTCATTGTGTTCAGTTTCTCATCCATCCACTTTCCCATCCAACACCTTCTGCTTAGCTTTCCTGCAGGGTCTCAGCCCTTTCCTCACTATCACACCTCTTTACACAGGCTTACTAGAGACAGAGTCACCACATAAGTGCACCATTTCTCTCCTTACCCTGTCCATCCCTCCTTCACCGAAAATGGAGGCAACCAGACAGAGTCTGAGCATGAGCTAAAGTCCCTGAACCTAGTGGAAGCCTCTCTAGGCTGGAGTAAGTAGAGATGGAGTCAAGTTTTCTGTGAAAGCAGGCTGACTTATGTAGGAGGCTGGTTTACAGACAGGCACCGTGCTACCATTCCCAGCAGAGTCAGGTGGTAGGGAATAAGCCACGTCTCCTCTTGAGCTGTTCAGCCAGGTGATTTGGTCTTCAAGACAAGGTGAGATGATTTTCCCAAATAGGCTGGGGTGCACCAGGCTGAATCATACTCCTCCCAGCTCCTCTGCCTCCCTGACGAATTGCATGCGAGGGGTGAATAGCTCTAGGAGGAAAACTGTAAAAGTTCCGCTACCTCCACCTTTCCTTATATTTGGCACCATCACGTGTAGAGAAGAATGAACGAACCAGTGTGCCAGGCGGGAAGCTGATTAACTCCCCTGCTTGCTGCAGGTGCCTGTAGAGGCAGAAACAGCAAAACATGGGACACTGAGCGTTGTAATCGTTCGCTTGGAGAGCTGTTTTGAATTTTACACTTTGGTCCCACGACTCCTGCAAAGAAGGAGCAATCACAGCTGTTAGATATGTAAGCATGATTGTAGCAGAGATGGAGCAGCCGACCTCTCTCCTATCTGTCACTGACAACACCTGTAGAGCAACACAGGGTTGGACACCACAACCAGTGGAATTTTTTTCCCCATGATGGAACTTTCCAACATGGTGGGACTTCTTTCGTCACACCTCAAGCTTTCATTCTCTTAACTGGCCTTTTTGATGCCAGTAATACCTTTTGTTCCTCACATATCCATATAAATGGATAAACATCCTTGGTTTATCCAGTCATAACTAGGGATCTCAGTGGGATTCAAGATTCCCAGTATATGGAAAATTTTGTGAGATGGGAATATGTGGTGACAGGTGAAATAATAATTTCTGTCATATAGCTTGTTATTTTTATCATTCTCAAAGCCATTTGTCAAGCACTAAATCAAATAACAGGTAACAGGACATTGTTCTCTAATCTTCACAGTGAAGTATCCCTATTTTTCAGATATCTCCACTGGACTTTGCTCTTACATTTATAAATATCTTACTCCTTCAACAGCACTGAAATCAGCAGGGATATTCTGTAGGGTGAGATAATCTTCCACCAAATAAATAATCCCCATGAGAAAGAGTGATGGACTGAACATATTTGACACAGTGAGACAATCTGCAGAACTGGGGACAGCATGGGGGAGTGAAGGTGCCGCAATCAACCATTTCAGTGAAAATAACCGAATGAGTCAGCTGATATGTGTTAGAAGTGGTAATGGTGATAATGACCACACCTCGTGGCCACCCTGCTCTCCCTTTGCCAAGGGTTGTTTTCTACGGGGTGACCTCTTTTTCAGGGTAGTCAGGATATTTCTGTTGCTGTTGCAACGCTTTTGCACAAAGGTTCTTTGTGCCAAATAACATCATATTTTTGCCAGAGGGTGTTCATGGTTATTGTTTCTTCCATGCGTTTCTAATTAATTTTGCCAAAGCCACCCACCTCCTGCCATCTGTCAGGTGGCAAGAAGAAAGAATGTGGCTCCAGACAGCTAGACATTTTGAGGGACAGAAGAACATGTGGTGAGGTGAGAAGGATACAGAGACAAATTCAGATCATCACCTCACAATAGCTTCTTTTATAATATAGCTTACGAATCATAATGGGCTATTATATCTAAAGTATATAAACTAGGGAGTTAAAAACCCACAGATTAAGGAATTGCAGCAATGCTATGAAGCAAGAGACACTAAAGCCCTTTTTGGTCTAATATATCAATGACAACAATAATACAGTTATTGTAGTGATTCTTTTTAACCAGTAAGCTGAGTCCTTATAGACAATGCCCATAGTTTATACTTCCCGTAAGAACAAATGTGTATTATCTTTTAACTGTTTCCACATTTCCGTATATTTCCAGTTGTTTATCTTAATTGTGGAAACAAACCCAAATACACAGCACGTAAAGAAATGGCTTGACCTTCCTTCCATAGGCCACTTCCTATATTCTTTGCATTCTCCAAAGGTACTTGGTACTCAAATTAACTTCACAAGGAGTTGTATTTGTGTACATATCCACACAAAATGTATATATAACCTGGCATCACACAGCTCCACAACACTGAACTGAAATCCCAGTAGAACTTCACCTACCGTATCAGTTATGTTTTCATGACTGAATATGGGTTGCAAGAAAATGTTTAACAGTCCATAGAAACTTTTCTTTAAAGTGTGCAATTCCTATATGTTCAGTTTTACATTACAGTCTTTATTTAATATTTATTAGACTATTTCATATTTGCCTTTCTGTTTATTTTGTAAAAGTATACTTGTCTAGCACACATTTTTATGCCAGCCTTGCTTTGCATTTTTACAGTCTGCTAATTAGACCATTTTAACTAATTTGTTTGCATTTTGTATGAGCAAGTTGGGCTTTTGGATTGACTAATGTAATTGCAGCCAGTTTCTGCCAAATACAAATTACTCTTTCTGGTGTGAGCTAGAGAGAAAAGTAAATATTTAATAGCCATCAATACCCTTGCAGCGTTTTAGAGTGTGTTTTTTTCCTATGGAAAGTTTAAATAATTTCTTCAGTGCTTGATTGCACTTTAATGTTAAGAAATTATTTTTTAATCTTTTCTGAAATAATAATGAATTAGACATTTCAGCATCTCCGTAAGGGTTTTATTTCTGTGCACTTTGCAGTTTTAAATTCCACGCTTTAAGATCTGGTCCTTTCATGTTTGAAGTTTACTTGTGTAGCTTTTTCTGTATTGAATGCTGTCTCCTGAAACCATTTTTATTGGAATGTACTTGGGTTTTAATGTTTCTAAGTGTATGAAGTCAAGTCTTATAGCAATGTTAAATTGTGGGACTTCTGCTTGGTTTCTCTTTTTTTATTCTTCTTTAGGGGAGTGTAGGAGAAGATAGGAACTGGCTACCAAACCTCAGCATTATTGTTATCTGTCTTTTGAGCAGCAAATCTTATGTTCTTCATCTCTGCAGAAGTGGACATAAAGCCATAGGTGCACCAGAGACTTAAGCAGGTTAAAGCTCCTCAGTTTTCAACCTTAATATTCCCAGGGTACTTGCTATGGTGCAGATCGAGAAGACCACCTGCTTGCCAAAGCAGGGCAGCTCTCTTCCTTCCCCTCTTCCTTCCTCATGCCTCCCTCCCACTGTGACCTACGCAGAGGACAGGGTTGTGTCTGACCCACCCAAGGCACTGCCACCAAAACATTATACACTTCTCAGATCAGGGCCAACAGAAACGTGCTAAAAGCACTTTTCTGACAAATTTGGTGATGGCACTCTTTGTCCCAGCGTACCCATCTGCCTGTCAGTGCCTTTTCCCTGGGGTGATCGGGCTATAGTATCTTTTCCCACATGAAGCTTTCAAATGCACATGTCCCATAAGTGCCTTAACCAATGGCCAACTCTTGCTCTCGGTCCCGCAGTGAATGTGGGAATAGTCCATGGAAAGCAGGAGGGTTTGAGCAGCAGTGGTGGGTAATGGTTAGCTGGTGCTTGGTTTGCTTTAGTGCGTTTCTAACTTTACCTTACCTCTTCTCAGTCATCTTGTGCAGCTGGTACCAGCCCCAGGAAGACGTGGGAAGGAGAACTTGCCTTTGGCCAACTTAGTGTTCCATCTGATGAAACTAAAACGATAACAGATTAGCAGTGAGATCCAGCACTAAGGAGAGAGGAATCAAAACACCCTTTAGCTGAATCCTTGACATGTCAGCACTCATCTTCTTTTCAGATAGGGTGCAACTTCATGTAATATTAACCCAGCCATAATTATTCATTAAGAAGGTGAATAGATAATCACTGCCAAGTGACAACAGAGGTCCATGTCATCATCAGGCTATATAACCAGGTTATGAATTTCATAACCACAACAACCACATTCCTTCTCTCTGTCCCATTCCTGTTACATCAAATGTGTCATGGAGCATGAAACATGTTTTTGTTGGATGCTTTATCTCTACCCCTCACTATCTTTGCAATTCTTCCATCATGCACTAAAAACACAAAAAGTAATGATACTTTTTTTTGTTTCTGGTATTTGCCTGGCCTAGATGCATCAGCAGGTGATTTGATCAGTGGAGTAACCGTGTTGTTCTGAGACAGTTACTGCTAACAGGCAATCTTACCTGCCCTGCTGGTTAAGCCTAAGTGTGGCATTTTGTTAGTAAACTCAATGCTGCCATTCTCAGACACCTGCAAGTTTCACAAACATCAGTAACAAATTTGGGCATAACTCAGTGGCAGGATTTGTCTACTTAGATTAAAACCCTTTTTTTTTTTTTTTACTTTAACACTGCACTTAATACTAACATTTAATACTGAAAATAGTAATTAATTTAACTATAAATTTAATAAAATTAATTTTTGTAGATTTACTACTAAATTTCTGGTGTATATTTTCCATTATGGAAATGGTAGCTCTTTGGGAACAGTGTCCTATGGTACTAATTTATATTAAACTTCATGAATAAGTACTTTTAGTCATAGGTAGCATGTAACATCCTCTGTACCATTGTATTTATTATTTTGATTTTGGAAACGAAGAGGAAAGATTACCAAATGAATTTGAGTATGTACCCAGTCCTTTTCTGAGTGTGCCTGTCTGAATACATATTGAAAAGCTGGTATAATTTTGGTACCTCTAAGAGAAGGTAAGAGGGTGGAGGCTTTGAAGATGTTGGTATCATCACATCATCTCTTGTAGGTCTGTCTAAAAGGGCTGCACAGATCATCTTCAGAAATGAGAAAGAAGTTAGGTTATTCTCTAGCTTCTGACCATTCTACAGTTTGTCCATGCCTATATTCTCTTGCTGCTAATAGGATTACTCACACAAGTAACACAATAGCACTTTAGCCTTAAGCAGTTGGCCTCCACACTGATATCCAAGTGAACATGTCAGCTGGTGCTTACTGTGATGCAGAGAACAAATTAACCAAGAACTGGACTGACACTGTTTTAAATCATAGATAACTGAAATCTATTTTAATCATTTCAGTCACAGGAAAGTATTTTCTAAATGTGTTATGTCAAAACATCCCACAAAAAAGTGACATGTCATACAAGGCACATGTTTTATTCTTGATTACATTTGCAAATTCTATCTCAGTTCTTTCAAGGCATTTTGAATTTAAAGTAATGTTGTTAAATGCTTATGTTCTTGATACTTAACTGAAGCAGTGCCATAGGAATACTCAATAAAGGACTTCAGCTCAATAATTCATTTATTCACTGAATACCCTGTCTTAAAAGCTGATGACTTTTACAGAGCTGACCCTTCTCCAGAAATTTAGTAATTCTCCAAAAGGTAACAGCAGAGGATGAGGAGATGTTAAAAATAATGTACAGCACTTTCCAAATTGTTAAATAAATAAATATCCAACATAAAATACAAATGCCTTTCACCAGCTCAATCGCAAGACCTTGTGTCTGCTATCTGCTTGTGAACTCTCTATTTCAGTAAACGCCCATCAGAATCAATGTCTTTACAATGTCAAGTCCTGGGAAAACTATGCAGGGAAAAAAATCACAGACATTTAGTTTTCTAAAGCTAGAGCAGCACTCCTCACACTCACTCAGCCCGAGTGCTTCTGCTGCATTAGGTTGTGTCAGTAATTCTCAGAATTTCATATTTCAATGCAAAATATTGGGTTTTTTTTTAAATTTTGGCTATTTCTAAGCTCAGTATTTCTGTACCTGAAGAGTAGCTTGGATGTAAGGAACTGTGCATGACTGTCTCTGTGTGTTGCTATTACATTCCAGCAGGAAAATTCTTGATCCAAATGATGAATATAGAGTACAGTATAGCAGTTAGTTCTTAAACATACGCATCCTCTCATAAATTTATGCTCTGCCTATGACAGACATCCTTAGAAGATAAATTTCCATGTGAATGGCTACACATATTCCAATCACTGTGTGAACTAAAAGGGGAAATGCCAATTGTCAATTTTAGCCTATTTTATTTATACCAAGCAGTAGATGTTTCTAGTGTTAATTAAACTTTTTCAAGTATGAGAGCAGTGAAATGTCCGAGAAAAAATGTTGTTTCATTTTGCACTTATAGTTTGGACTTAATAGACCAAAGTGGAGATACATATGGGGAGGGTATGTGAAGAAAAAGTGCATGCGAAGCAGTGATGTCAATAGTGTGAAAGCAAGCAAAACTGAAGAAGAAAAATGATTAGGTGTTGGTGGAAGACTTTCTACCTGCATCTGCTGGAAAGTGGTATTAAAATATCTGGTCCTCATAGAGCTCTACATTAATATGGGACTTGAGCAAAATTTAGTGTCTCAATCAATGCCCAGGTTTGCATCTCCAAGAGTTTAGATCTAGGATCTACATCTGCCCATCACCTCAGTAATGCACTTGGACACAAAGCATTGCTTGTGTTGCTGCTAATTAGAAACACTTGTTTGCAAAGGTGAACATCACTTTAAAAGGTGATAAAGACATAATGAACAAGAGCCAAACGTTTGAATTCTTAACCCATTCTATAATGTGTGTCAGGTAAACTTGAAAAAACAGGAATGCCAGTTATGTTTGCAGGTGGCTTCAGATTAGCAAGAGCAGATATAATCCAAAGAACTGTTAAAGGTCAGTGAAAAGTTTAAAGGTTAAACCCTGCTACTTTTTTTTTTTTTTTTCAGTTCAGACCCCAGAGAGTTCAAAAAGAAAGGTCCATTTCCTCTCACAGCTACACTAGTGTGAATTTAGTATTAACAAGGGCTTGGTCTTAGTTAAATTGATGTGGATTTACAGCACAAGGACTACTCACTCTGGCTCTGTCCTGCTGCTTTGTTGCTTGGTTGAAAGTTTTTATTCAGCTACCACTTTTCACTGGAAAAAATACAACCATGTAAACTTGCCCATGGAGTTTTCAGAGCAGAAAAGCTACAAAAAATATCCAACTACACTCTAGAGGTTAAAAATAAATATATTGGGAAAGGGAAATTTCCATATTGAATAAGCTTATTTGATGTTCATTATCTTGTAGCAAGAATAGAATTGTAGTTCTACAGCTTTTTTTAAATATGGTGCAAATCTTGCATTATATTTTTCAAGGAAGTCTTATTAACAATAAAATCATCATAACCCATTTCTAGAATATCCTAACAGGAGCCACACCAAGAAGAATGTCTTATCTTAAAGAAGATATCCAACTGAAATAATCTGAGGAAATATATAAAAACACTGTGACGCTTGGGTGACTTAATGTTTTCTTTTCTTCTTCTTTTTCAACTATTAGCAGTAATAAAACCATCCTCTGTTCCTGTGAGGGTGGTGAGACACTGGAACTGGTTGGCCAGAGAAGTCAGGGATGCCCCATCCCTGGAGGGGTTCAAGGCCAGG
>BJBW01000699.1:90030-101818 GCA_004320125.1 Scolopax mira | reverse complement strand
TCCCTGCCCATGGCAGGGGGGTTGGAACTCAATGATCTCTAAGATCCCTTCCAACCCGAATCATTCTATGATTCTGTGAATTAGACAATCTTTAAGTCATGATTTCATGCAGAAGGAAGGATGAAATGTTACATAAGCAGCAAAAATGAGAAATGGCAGCCTTTTTTAAATACATCCAAATATTCCTGAAATAATACTACATGGTTCTGGAAATTACAACTGGTCTTATGACCCACCTTACAACTTGTGGCTTAAAAAGCTGCAAGACTTTTCCTCCCCTTGATTGGATATCTGCAAAAGCATTTCCAATAAGAGTTGCCCATATGACTTTCTGGGTTTTTTTCCTTTTCAGCCTTTGAAAACATTCATACAAAGAAGTTCAATTGCTTGGATATGGACAGAAAATGGATCCCCAAGCATGAGAACTTGGGCAATGTATATTCATTTCAAAAGTCAAGGAAATATTGATAGAAAACACTTCTGCATCTTCCACTAGAATTACTGAATAGATTTGATTAAATATATAAACTTCACTTTGCTATTCAAGTTCACCAAGCATGTTTGGAATAACAATTATTTTATTAACATAATGACATGATCTAGTCAAACAGAATTAAATGCGTTTTGGGGTAATAAAACGTAAAACCTTATTTCAGGAATTTTGCTTTTTTGAAACAGTGGAGAGACAGAGACTTCTGCAGAAACAAAATCATATTCCCACAAAAAAACCCTGTAAACTAAAATCATTAACCTCAGCCTTTCCATAAGCATCTTTTTTCTCAGGGGCATGGACCAGCTGTCCTCAAAGAGAAATTTTAGTTTCATAAAGCTCTTGGGAAAAACATACAAAATACATTGTTACACTATTTATAAAATACAAGTTGTCTCTAATCTGTTCCTATTAATCAGTATAAGACCAGAAGGAAAAAAAATGTTCTTAGAATAAAAATTCTCAAAATCTTAGGGACATAGGGAAGCTTCTGAAGGAAAAGTTTAATTTTAAGAAAGGCATCACATTCTTACAGTGATATTGGCTTAACAACCTCTACAGGTTCAGATGAACCAATTTATGTCAGATTTCCTGAACTGTGAAACAGAGTGATATTTTTTACCTTGCTCAGAGCAGCTGACACACTTTCATTTGAAAAATACTTGATTTTCCTTGTCCCCTTGCCTGCTCTGGCACACCAGAATCATCCATTTTAGCATTTTACCCTGGCGTCCTTGCTATCTGTTACCTCAGAATTTTTGATGGTGCCATATACGTACACGATGCCTCCTAAGCAGTAAGGTTCAAAACTGCTGAACTCGTGCACCCATGCGTTAACCCACATGCAAGAATAATCTAGTTAATGAAAAGATGGCCAGGGGAAAGCATAGCCTGTCTGCAAGCTCAGGATGCAAGAGGTAGCATGGTTGTGACTGGCACTAGGAAGACCCAAAGCTGCCACTGACCCATTGTGTGATTCTGAGGAAGTCATTTCACCTTTCCATTGTGCTGTTCTTCTCACCCTTCATCTCTCCAACCTCCCAGCCCTTCACAGCAAGATCTGTCTCTTATGATATGTGTCTCACAGTGGGAGCTCAGCTGGGGCTTCCAAATGAGAGCTGATTGGGAATTTTTCAACGAAATGAATTTTCATTAGAAAGCGCAGTTCTGCAATGCAGTTGCGGGGATGCTCACCCAATACACAAGAATGCAAATTGAAATAATGACTCTGAAGAAGACATTGTTATAGGAAGTAGATGATCTGAGGCTGGAGCTCTGGAGTACACCTTGCCCTAGGATAACTATCAGGCTGTGGGTGAACTGGAGCAGGCATCTGTAGTTAGAGAGACAGCAGGTCAGGAATTTGAGCCTGAGTGTATGTAGGAGAGATCACATGCTGTATATCTCTTTCATTGTTGTATATGTTCGTTTGTATATAAAAAAAAAAGCCTTCTAAAAGCACTTGGGTTTGCTACAGGAGAGAACTGGAACATCAATGCAATCCTGCAAAATTTCATGGGGGATTTACTTGCTCTCACAGAGTTCTGCTCCGAACCCTGCAGAGTGAGATCAGACATATTCTATCCTGTAAAATACATACAGTCTAAAGGAGACAGACAACTTCAGAATAAATCATGAGCATATATTTGAGGAGAGTTGATGATGAAAAGAGAAGTTATTTTCAAAAATCATTCCAAAGAGAAGTATAAAGCCTTCTGGTAATTACTAAAAACAAGTTGTCCCCAGCATGAGGAAGGAGGTGGCAGTAGGCATGTATGGGCAAAGGGAATAATCAGATCAGAAAACCAAAGGGAATAGTAACAAAGTTCAGTGGAGACAACATGAAATTAAAGCATGGAATTAAGGGCTTTAGTTAGTATTCGTGTGCCATAAATGAGAGAAAGGAAACAAGCAGGAATTTCCAAAAGTGATACAACTACAGGATTTTAGAACATTTCCTTAGTAGCTTCTGAGTATTAATTCTGGTGGAACACTCTGAAGAGAGAAACAATTTAGAAAGAGGATTTTTGTATATAAAAAGATTTGTTGTTATGAAGCAAGATCTCCACTATACACCAGCACAAAGTGCTAATTGTTTAAGACCCTACAACAATACCAGAATGAAAGTGGTGAAGGGAAGATCTATTTTCTCCCCTTCCTAGCCCCACTTCAACTTCTCTTATTGACTGCCAGTCTAAACCAACCTGCTTTTCTAACCCAAAGAGCAGCTGAGTCATATTCGATTTAGATCGTCACTTCACAGCTGAGTATGATTGCATCACCTACATGGCATCTCCAAAGAATATGCAAAATATCATTTGCTGAAATGGCAGCTCTGTAAACATGTCTCCAGGGGGGCATTTTGTACAAAAGTTGAGACTATCAGAAATATCACATCACTTAGGCTAAAGATTTATACTGGATCACACACTATTCTCTCTCTAGCCTCTGTCTACCAAACACCAATTCTGTGCACAAGGCTGTGAACCTGGAGTGGAGGTTCAGGCTCTGGTGTAACTGAAATTAGGAGCCAGCCTGCTGCCTGGCATCCGCATTGCCACTGTGCTTACCTTTCAGGAGGAATAAGACCTCTTTCTCTGGGAGCCAATTTTGCTCTAGAGAGTTTCCATTCTCTAATTGTTCGCTTTAGACTCAGTCAGAACAAATCATTTTTCCAACCTGCAAAATGATATACCAGGAGAATGTATGGAGAAATTAGTCAAATCCTGGAAGAAATCTCAACAAAAATATTGCAACAACAGTAGAGATTAATAACAAAACCACTAGATTAAGCTCCTCAATGAAGACAGTAATTTTTCAAGTGCAGGATGATGGCTACTAAACAATCAATGAACTATGTGGTCTTTTGCAGGCAAAAGGTTTGCCCATGAACATTCTGCTACATAAATTGAGATTAAAAAGAGAAAAATTTGAGATAAACGAGCACTGACCTGTGAGTGAGAGTTAAGCAAACACATACGTGTATTCAGAGATGCAGCTCTGTGATGGGGATACACCCAGGGTAAAAAATGTTTACAGAGGACACTTCTGTGGATTTTCAGGCAGGGGAATAGCAGTGGTTACCTCCTGCTGAAATATCATAACAGCAATGAAGTGGCAAAGACAACAACTGACATGTCAGAGACACATAAATCTATCCTTAGAGGGCTGACAACTTGGTATGATTACTCTCCAAAGATAACTTTATAACTTGCTGGAGTGTGATTTAATGATGCCCTGGAGCAGCACTAACCTGTGTACCTTTCTTGTGGGTAACTTTTTATAAGCTATTGCTTTAGTTAATAGCTTATGCAATTTTTCATTTGACCCATGGGTGTCCCATGTGGGTGGGATTTTCAAAAACACTCAGGCCCAGAGCCACAAAGGGATTTACACAGAGACAATTGCACCTATAACGTGTGTAGGGCCCAGAGCAGAGACCAGGCCACAGTTTAGCCTGAGCTCTAGTGAGGATGCAGGAGAGGGGCTGCAACACCCTTAAATGTCGACCAGGAAAACTATCCATGCCTATGTGTGAAACTGGACTGTGGGGATGCCTTAGCTCCATTCCCACCAAAACAAAGTAAAAATAGGCACCAGCCAAGTGCTCTTGAAAAGGCCGGACTGAATCTTTCTTTTCCTACTCTAACTTTGACCCTTTCTAAACTATCTTTTAAAAATACTTGAATTTTATTGTAAAGTAGACCACTCCATCAGGAAAAATGTCTGCTGTTTTTATTTCGGTGTTTTGCTTTTCAAGTGAACAATTATATAGACATACAAGAATAAAAAAGGATGATAAAAAACATAAAAATATAATATCCAGGTTGGTCCCAGTGATGCTAAATGTGTTGAATGTGAAGCAGTTGATAATCTCTGCATACAACTTGGGCTGTCAATCTTTGAATACATCCTCCCTTTTGATGCTAGCAAAGAGTAGGGGTCACATCTTCATATATGTCAAACACTAGGATAAATTAATGTCCTCCATGGGAAACAAGCCATAAGCAGCAGTATATCTTATAAATAAGCCTTCAGGGAAGCTGCTTTGTTTCCATTTTTTCACTGTCTTTTCACAAAGCCAAACAATCCCCTGTGGCATTTGGGCACTCGGAAAACAATCGTATTTGAAAGGCTATAAACAGCCAAACCAACTAAATAGATGGGGAAAGCTGAAGTCTTTGCAATGTCATGCTGTAAAATAGATGGAAGACTGGCAACTTGCTTTCTCAGACCCAGAGAGCTTTCAGGCTGTGTCTCTGAAGAAAAGTAAAGTGCAAGTTGTGCTGCTACGCCTGTGGAGCAGACAGCTACCTTTCTGATGGCAGCACAAGGACATTACAAGCTAAAATCTCAGAGCCATGTTCTGACCCCCGTCAGCAGTTGAATTTACACTCCCCTTAGTGAGGTAGAGTGTCTCAAAAGCAGTAAAGGACCCCAAGGCTCTTTAGAGCTCTTCAAATGTTCAAGTAAAATTGGTAGCAGGACAGAGTCATCCAGCTTTCACTATGACAACTAGTAAACCCAGTAAACTTAACTCGGGGTAAGCTTCTGAGGGCTGCAGAGTGAGGTGAAGAAAAGTCTTTGTTTCTCCTCCTGGGACAATGTTACGGGAAAGCCTATAAAGTTGTAGATCCAAGCACTGAGCCTCCTCTGACTTCCAGAGGAGTGCCAACTGCAGTTAAACAGCAGTGCAAAGGCCTAAAGGCATGATAAGGATTCATCTCAAAAGCACTAAAAGTTCATTTCGCTCACACCTACAGGACAGGCAAAGTATACATACTACTGCTGTTTTAGCTGAAACAGTCTAAAGATAAGAACTACAGAAATAGGCAATATTTTGTTTTAACTTGGGGGGGAGGGGGAAGCTTGCAGACACAATTCCTCTCTAGTATACAGAAATCTTCAGCCAACCATTCTAGTATAAGAGGTTTCTTTTCCCTGTTACTTTCCCTTGAAAACAAAGCAAGATCTGAACTTTGCTCCAATGCAAAATGTTGGGTGATGTATGCCTACGTTGTAAATTAATGTTGAAAATGTTTATTGGTAACGCTGATAAACTCATGACACACTTTTGCCTAAGACTGATAGGATTTTAATATTAGTCAGATTTAGTGGTTTTTTTTTCCCAGTGTGTGTATTTTTTAGGCATAGTGATATGAAGTCATATCCTCACAGAAAAGCATCATGGAGTATCTGAACACTTAAATCCAAAAGGTGAAATGTGGGCCCTGTGGAATCAGTATAGTTATAACTATATATAATATGGTTATATATATTACAGGCTTATAACCTGTATATTATGGTTATATATTACTTATAATAGCATGTTTGTAATAAGGTAGAACTTGGTATAGAGGATGGGAGAAGAGGACAACAGATTCTACTCTAAAGCAGTTGCACCCTGGCTCCTAATAAGTCACATGAGTGACTTCCGGCACTCCAAGATTTAAGACCTCTTGTCCTCACTGATAAAGAAAATATCACTTACATGCAAGCAGAACAAAAATCACATAAAAATAAATTTAGCTTCTTCCTACTTCATAGGAAGAACTAAAGTGGTGCTGTTGTCCCTCAGCATAAAAAAAAATAAATAAAGAGGCTTTGTCAGACAAAGTGCACCATTCACCATTTGCTGCAAAACACATCATCTGGTTGGTTCTAATATTTCATTCCTTTTGCACTCTCTAGCTCTTAAATGGGGGAAAAAATCTAAGGATGATAGTTTAGGATCATAGAAAAGGGGAGTAGATTTCTTTTTAAGCTCTCTAGTTCCAAGTAACTAAGGTATTTCTTTGAAGTATTCCTTGCAAAGGCAGAGAAAAACAAGAAAAAGTCACTGCAAAGCACCATCTGCAATCAGATT
This sequence comes from Scolopax mira, assembly GCA_004320125.1. Taxonomy (NCBI): domain Eukaryota; kingdom Metazoa; phylum Chordata; class Aves; order Charadriiformes; family Scolopacidae; genus Scolopax; species Scolopax mira. The sequence continues at coordinate 95,462 of BJBW01000699.1, read as the reverse complement.
TGGGGTGAATGTTCTCAAAAATTTCTCTTAACCATACATTTTGTAGGCTTGAGCATTATGTCCAAAATGATGACTGGGGACTACCAAAAAGTAGGATAATTGGAAAGCAGGATAGTCTCCTAGACCCCTGAATCCAGGGGAGGTAAGTTTTATTTCTGTGGCTGCCTTAAAGTCTAAATCGGTCATTCTTACCCTATTTTGTGCCTGATCTAAAAAAGGGTAGTAACACTATTTCCTCTCACCCATCCATTTTCAGTTAGTGTTCATTTTAATATCAGAGTGCCACCAGAGTCTCTTTTTTAATGTGTGTTATTTCTTTGGTCAGCATGGAGGGTTTCTCTTGGCACACCCCTAGACGTAGAAGGAGTATAAATATATTCAGCGCTACAGTGATAAGCAAAGTCTTTAAAATAACATAAATCTCAGCATACATGGATATTCATATGCAAACAGTAAGGCACATTCAGCATTAGCCTAAATAGAGGAAATTTAGTAACACAGCACAAGGACAGAAGGAAAGTATAAAATGAGTCTTGATCGAATGGTTTCTACTTCATTTATTTTTGTCCTGCTCTGACTGGTGTAACTTATAATTAGTCTCTGTCTGCAGTGGTGTGGTTCCAAATAATGGTGGATTAAGGAGAAACTCTAGAATTTCTCCGTAACTTGACAAGTTATAACCTGAAAAGCTACACGTAGTCCATTAAAGATTTTTCACAGTGACATTTTAGTGCAGCTAGGGAAATATGCCACTTTGCCATTTATCATTTTCAGGGCACGGACAGTGAAAAGGAGGTTGCTATGAAGAACAAAATAAAATAGATTACGTGTATAGAAGTGATGTGAAGAATCCTGATAAATATACACCACTGAATGTCAGCAAATGTCACCTGAGAAGCCATTTGCAGCTACCAGAACAGCCTTGCAGACCAGCAAAAGTAGCAAAACCAGGCAAAACAAGTTGGGTGTACTCCCTTCCACATGAATAAGCAATAAACCTCTCTGAAGTTAGACCAGAAAGTTGTTAAACTTGATAGATGAAACTTTTCCAAATTGCTTTGTCGCATACTGTATGTGACTACAAAAGACTATGAATGGTTTAAAACTAAAAAGAGAAAGCATTGCTGAGAATCCAACGATTTATGCATTTTTGTTCAAACGCTTGTATTCTGCTTTGTATTAAAGGGACGGTTTGAACAAAGGAGTGATTCATCACACTGCTTTTTCTTCCATGAGGTTGCTCTTTTTTTCTGTCTGAACTTCGTTGTTGGAACTATTGCATCATTACCATTTCTCCTTTAAATATATTTGCCACTCTAGCAACAGAGTTTAGAGTTAAATCAGTTTGGGTTTGATAGGCAGAAACGTTAGAAATGAAAGCTCTTCTGCTGCAAAACTTCTAATGGTAGCTATCTAGCATGCCATCTAAGTATAAGTGAAAGACCTGCAAGTTATCTCCTATCTTTCCAGGAGCATCTGATTTGTAGACCTGTGGATGAGCTCCATTTTGGTTTATAGATACGTTGATCTGGGAAAAGCTCTCCTTGTGAAAGTTACAGTACTTGAGAGACAACATCAAGATTCCTTCAGGCTTATTTTAATCTGGGCTGTCTGTTTGCAGCCTCTTGAAGCAGTATTCTTTATTGATAATAAACAGAAGTGAAGATCTTTGACTCAGAAAATATCTCCAAGGAAAAGCAGGGGTTCTTAAAATTTCAGAAACTCTGACTGCTTTTGTGTTTAATTTTCCATTAGATTCTTCCTCCCAAATTCTAATGTATTTTAGCAAAATCAGAGACAGCCTGCATCATTTTGATTTCATGAGACTGTTATTCCCAGGCACCGCACTCATGCAAATTTCAGATCAGTTTTGTTTTCATTAGTGAAAAGCAGCAACATGGATCACATAAATGGGGTCATACAAGAACTCCTTTAGTCAAAATATTTCATACATGCTAAGATACACTGATTGTAGAACCATTTGCATTAAACTCCCTACCATTTGTCCATGTAAAAACTATAAACAACCGGTCCTACAGTGGCATCCTAAAACCTGGGAGTTTAAATCTTTGAAGAGAACAAATTTCTTGTACTTACAGATCCTGTAGATGGAGTAAGGGCGAACCTTCCTTTCTTGGGCAGGATGTTTACATGGTGAATTTTCTTTGTACGAGTCTTCACTCCATTCTTGCAAAATCAAAATCAAAAGTGATCCTTATTAGTCAAGCTGAACCTTTTATTAAATTAAATGTAAAGCCTGTTTTAGAAATGAAGAATGAAGAACAGAAAACAAAGATTAAACCGACAGGTCGTGCTCAGCACTGCATGAACTTTCCTCAACCGCTCCCCACCCCCCTCCCCCTGATTCTTTGAAAACTGAAGTAATCTTTGAGGCAAAACAGGCATTTGACAGCATCCGTCATCTAAAAGCTCTGTAGCGGTTGTGCTGCTGCCTTGGTCTTGTTTTGAATTTCTCTGTCAATTTGAATAGACACAACAGAATCTCAAGGAGTGATGCTCACAAGCTGAGAAGGCCAGGACCGTGTTGGATGCAACAAAGGGGAAAAGATCTATCAGTTTGTTACCTCGTCACAAATATGAGTGTCTCCAAGAGTGCCTCCTTTACTTAAGAGTGTGCAGTTCAGTGAAAAAACACAAGCAATCTTATTTACCTTTTATATGTGAAATTTCATACATCTTGTATGTTTAACTTTTTTTTTTTAAACTCTGAGATGTGTATAACATATGCACATACTCGTCTCCAAAAGAAACAAAAATTTAGTTTCTTAAAGGATTTTTGAAGCGTAGAAATGCTTGGCTGAGAGGTTTTAAAGGAATTCTTGAACAAATAGGCAGCACATGAATAAATATGCTGATTCTGTGACAAGCACTGAAAAGAAACTTCTGGTTAGCAGCCTGCCTAACCTAATGAATGGTTTAGTCCTTCCTTCCTCCGGCCTAAGCACGAAAGCTGCCATCCACACCCCAGACTCGATCTAAACTACTGACTGCGATGGGAAAGTGCCTACTGACGTTGGATCAGGCCCGGCAGCCTCCAGGCTTGATCCCATGGGCCTGCTCCAGCCCAAAACCAACCTACGGGTCCCCATAACCGAATGTCCCCCACAGGCAGCTGTTAAGGTACGTGCCAAATATCTGAAGCTCTTAATCAGACAGACCTTGTCCTTTGGAAAGAGCAGAAATTTTGCTTAAATAAAGCAACGCAGGGTTCGGTTTGGTACAGCCAGCAATAATGAAGAATCATAGTTTCTGTTATCAGGGGTTTTGGATATATGTGGCTTTCTGAGTAAAAAGAACGTATAGTTCAGGGCTGGGGGGGGGGGGATCTGGGGGGTGTGGGATCATTTTTTTGTCCTTTTTTATTTTAATGGCTAAACATTGTAATGCTAGCTAAATAGAAATTCTTGTCTGTTAATAGGTTCCTTTAGTTTGTAATAAATAGGAATGCTAATGACTAAAATTTGGTATTTGGTATGCATTAGCTTTTGTAAGTCTTTTCTTTACAGGCTTCATTGACATTCAATATGGCAAGCTTCCTTTGAAATATATTTATAAAATAACTACAGTATAATTAAACCAACAAAGCCATCTTTTAAGTAAGCTTAATAGCTCCGTTTTTCACTCTGTAAATTTTTTATTTTAAGGAGGAAAAATAGTTATGCTTCAATTCTACTGTATATTTCATTTTGCATCTAATATTTTGTTTCCATTTGCGATCTGTGCATATCTAATTCTTGACAACTGTGATTATTAATAAGTGTGCATGAAAAACATGCTTCACGGAATCTTCCACAAGAATATTTTTGTTAATGAGAACTGAAACATATCTTGGCAAAGACAATATATGTAATATATATGTGTGTATATATACATATTTTAATAGCTAATGGTGGTGTAGTTAATACACAAAAATGGATTAATAGATATGGCAGGTAATAATTGAAGTGGATGCTGTTTAATAAATGTAACTAAAAATATTTTAATGATATAAAAGCAATAGGTAAATAAAAGCAATTACATTTAATTTTGCTTTCAGCTTGTGAGCATTTTCTGTAAGCTTTAATAGAGGGGAGAGCTTGTGCAAAAGGCTAATGGTAGAGTCAGTGTTAGCATTATTCATTAGGGTTTCTAAGTAGTACTTACTCTGAGATATTTCTCTGGAAGACTAAAATGTTCTCGGTAAGGGTACTTGGATCTTGATAACCCTAATTCATAATAATATCCCCCTCATTCAGAAAATTAAAGTTTACAGAGTCCTCAGCAGTTTGAAAATCTTTATACTATTTAGAACCACGATCGTGTTTACTTAGGACAAGCTAAAAAGTGATAGCTCGCATTATAATAAGTAAAGTGGAACGTCATAAATGTTTCTTAAACTCTGTCGTCTACAGGCATAATAATATTGAGACCCCATTTACGGTATGATGAGTAAAAACAGTTGACATCATTGTTACAATCTCTATTTAAAACTGTTGCTAAGGTTACAAATTACCATCACTGTGTGCAACAGGTCCCTCTGAAGAAGTATCATTACAGATTAACTGTAATGTGTAGGATTATAATAAAAGGCATAAGGGATTATGCACAAGCAAAAATGCTAGAAATAACACAAATACATCGACATTATATAGTGCATCGCGTTGCAAAACCTCTGCTTTCAAAGCTGAGACACACAATGCGGCTTTTTGTTTAATTCGGGCATTTAGAGAGATGTTAACCGTATCCTGAAGTGGCTTTACAAATGTCAGGGAGCAGAGGGGGTAGGGTTTATCTCGACCTATAAAACAGCTGCTGCTGGAAACGTTCTCACATCGTCTCCGCTCTTTGCGGAGCACCTAGTTTACGGGAAAATGCGCCTCCATTGCGTGAGGGAGGGTTGCGGTGGAAGGACGCCGAGTTAGCGGCTGCTCCGCCCGGGCAGAGGCCGGGGCGCGTCCGACGGGGCGGCAGGGACCAGACGCGGGGGCTGAGGCCGAGGCCCCCCCCGCCTCCAAAGGTGGTGGTGGCTTGGGGGGGGGGGGTGTCTCGCCTGTGGTGACAAGGTGGCGAGACGGAAAGCCAAGCGGCAGGTGACCTTCCGCTCGCCGAGGCAGCTGGCCACCCCCGGCCGGCACCTCCGTCCCCCCCCCGCTCAATCACTCTACCCCGCCCTCAACTTAATGACACAAATCCGGGCTCTTAAAGTCTTTGCGACTGATCGGACTCGCTCATTTATAAATAATGATCTCCATATAGATGCATAACAACAACATACCAGAAGTGTTTGGGGAGAAATCCGATTAAAGTCTATAGCTTTTTTTTTTTTTTTCTTTTCCCCTTCTCTCTCCTCCCGGAGCAAAAGGCTCGCCACAGGTCAGCTGCCGCGGCCGGCCCAGGCTGCGGGGGGAAAGGGAAGAAAAAGGCTCCGGGCG
>BJBW01000699.1:6636-79585 GCA_004320125.1 Scolopax mira | reverse complement strand
AGAAAAAGGTGTCTCGCGTTTTACTTCTTCCTCTGTGTTTACGCAAAATAAATTAGCGGTGGGGGTATCCCCAAACGTTTAACTTGGAAATTGGAGAACTGTTTTGTGCCAGGTATAAAAATACCGTTCTCGGCTTCTAAAAAAAAAAACAAAACCACAAAACCAACCACTTGCCCACTTGTTTCTGAGCAGAAGCGGTGCGGCACACACCGCAACGACAGGGCTGGATGGGAGCTGGATGGGCCACATCTCACACACCCATCAAATACGCATTCATTTATCTGGGGAAATCCTGACTAAAAAGAGAGGGAGAGGAAGAAAGAGAAAGGAAGAGGGAAGGAAAGGGGAAGATAGATGTGTTTGTAAAGAGAACATCGCTGCAAAATTGTCAACTCTTGCCACTGAAGGCTGACAAAAATATTGAATTGAATCGTAATAACAATAAAACGCCTAACAAGACCAACGCGATGGGTTTTCCTCTACCTGCCCCGGGTTCTCCCTCTCGCCCCCCTTGCCTCCCCCCTCGCCGCGGCCGCGGTGTTGCATTTTCCGCTCGCCGGTACCTCGCTCAGCACCGTCTGAACCCCTGCTTCCCCTGATAAAAAATATAATCGGCCCTTGCAAGCGTCGACTGAGTCACTCCCGAGTCGGGATTAAGGGGCACTAACCAGGCAGCAGAAAATCGCAGCCTCCTGGGAGCGACCATCAAAACAAGCAGTGAAATAAAAGAGCTTCCCCCTCTGCTTCCCTTCCTCTCCCCGGAAAAGTGCTCCAGGTTGGCAGCCCGACATACACACACGCACACAACTTCGCAGGGCTCCCTCCAGAAGAGAACACAGGCTTGTCCTGGTACATTTAAGGGGAGTTTGAGGGGGTTTTGGGGGGTGTGGGTTGTTTTGGGGTGTTTTTTTATGTTTTTGGGGGGGGTTTTTTTTTGGTTGGTTGTTTTTTTTGTGGGGTGGGGTGGGAGCGCTCCCCTGCCCTGCGGTGCCACATGTCATTCTAGCAGCTAAAACAATGAATCATGTGGGACGAAGTAAGATTGACGGGAAACGGACGGCAGGTTCCCCAGCCCGGAGAAGATGGTTATCGACAACGAAGTGGGGGGGGACACACGACCCCGCCCGCCACCGCCCCGCACCTCCGAGCCCCAGCGCGGGGGTGGAGAAGGTCTGAGAGGGGGGGTGGAGGTTGAGGGATGGAGAGGGGTGGGGTGAGGAGGGGCCCCGAGGCAGCGCACCCCCGAAGGGCTCCCCCCGCGGGACCGCCGCCCGCCCGTAACAAACTTACAGGATCCGGAAAGGATTTTCCCCAGCCTCTGGAGAGGGCAGCCTCTGCCCAGCCCCGTCCTTCTCCTCCTCCGCCGCCGCCGCCGTCCTTTCGCTCCCGCCGAGGCTCCGCTCACCGGCTGCGCGCGCCGCTCCGCGCTGCCCCGCGCGCCCCTCCGCGCCGCCGCTGGCGGGGGCCCGGCGGCTGCTCCCCGTCCGGGGCTCGGCATTAGCCGATCCCATTGACAGTTTGGAGCCAGCAGCTGCAGTCATTAAAAGCCATTTACACCCTGGCCTCCTCGCACAAAGCCGGGGCGCCAACAATTACCCGCTTGCACATTTCGGGACGTGAGAGCCGGTCCCTAACAGGCTTAGAGGAGCGCTCAGTCCCCGGCCGGGATCGGGGGCGAGCACCGGATCCGCTGCCCCAGGTCCGGCTAAACCACCACCGCTCCCCCAACAAGGGGCAAGCATTTTAGGATGCCGGCCGCGTCCTCTCGGGAGCTGCTGGCTGGCGGAGCTCCTGCGCTGAAGGTCCGCGGGCGCGGAGGGGAGAGCGGGCTGCAGTAAGACCTCGGTGTTAGCTGACAGGCACATCAGGGTTCGGCGTTTGTTTGGCTTGAAACACACAGGCGCACGCACACGGAGTGGGCATGGTTTGAAATGCCCTACAGAAGGATATTTTGGAAGGCAGATTTTTCACCAGAAATGCAGTTGTTACGTGTTTCATATGTGAAAGGAAGAAAGAGGGAAAGAGGGTAAGAAAGAGGAGAAAGGAAGGGAGGGAGAGAAAGGAAGAGAGAGAGAGAGAAGGAAAGAAGGAAAAGAGAGATAAGGAATGAAAGAGAGAAGGAAAAGAGAGAGAAGGAAAGAAAGAGAGAGAAAAGAAAGAGAGGAAAGAGAGAGGAAAGAGAGAAGCAAAGAGAGAGAGAAGGAAAGAAAGAGGAAAGAGAAGGAAAGAGAAAAAGAGAGAGGGGAAGGAAGGAAGGAAGGAAGGAAGGAAGGAAGGTAGGTTGAAGCTTCAACAGGGATCCCAGCAGAGGGATGTAACCGATAGGCGAACGACCAATGTATGACCGTCGGGGAGATATTAAAAAAAAAAAAAAAAGTGCCCGATTTGGATTATATTCTGGAAATGCATTTGAAGGCAGTTTAATTTACATCTTGAAGAAAAATGGAATCAAATATTAAGAAACTCCCGCAGGAATTCCCCCCACCCTCCCCTCTGTAATCCTTTACATAAAAGGAAAGGATTACAAAGAAAAAGATTTTGTGTGTATGTGTATTAAAATCTTTGGCTAAACATATTGTTGTCCAATTAATACCTCCAAGTCGTTTTGTAGAGGGGCTGAGAAGTCTCTTTCCCTCCTTAGCTGTACAACTGGAAATATGAGCCAGGGAGGGAGGGCGGGGGGGGCCGGAGGGGGGGGGGGGGGGGGGGGGGGGGGAAGTTTTCCTCAAGTCTGTTAACAGAAGTGTTTAAGCAGATCACTAAAAATTAAGAGGGCGAGTTATTTCCATTAGGACTCTGAAGCCATGTAGCTCACCGATGACAGTTTAGTGGAAATCAGATGAATGCGTAATACAGCGAGCTTCTTCCAGTCCAGCAGCTCTTCCAACTGGACCTATTCATCTGCCACTTGGAATTATTTCACGAAGAGTGCGCTGTGAAAGGATCACAACCAGTTTGGAACCCAGCTAAAGAACTTCTACCACCCATAGCAGTATTATTATTATCCTTCGGATAGGGCAAGTCACGCTATGTTTTCACATTTTAATTGTAATATCTCTCTTCCCCCCCCTCCTTCCCTCCATTGATGTCTGAAAGTAGTTTGGGCTCCAAGCCTCACCCCTCGATCTCCATCGGAATGCAGAAAAGATCTTTAAAAAAGTTTTGAATTCCTCAATGATTTTTCTTCTAGAAAGGCGGCTTAGGATAATTATTTCAGCTTTATTGAGGGCAGATTAGTTGAAGTCTGGATGCTGCGTTTCAATACTCGTTGTACATGCCTTTACAATGTCGGTATTGTTTGCTACTGTGTGTGAACCTATTCAAAATATACACTTTTTAACACCAAGCAAAGTCCTGTCTAAATATACACAGTAAGTCTGGAAAGATGTCCATGACCCGTACAAATCTCTGTAAATCACACTTCCATAGCTACAGAAACTAAACAAAAGAGTTACCAGCTCAAGATGCTGATTAAATCTTCTTAAAAGCAACATACCTAATAATAAATATAGTTGCATGGTAGCAAGGTCTGGCGACCCAGCTAGGTCTTACTGAGGGATGGACACAAACCGTCACAGAGATTTTCCTTGCTCCCAATTGAAAAAAAAAAAAGAAGAAGAAGAAGAAGAAAGAAAGAAAAATAAATGTTGGTTCAAACCCGCTTTTGCTCGCCTCTCTTTCCTCCTCCCCGCACATAAGCCCTGCAAGTTGGAGGCAGAAATTGGGGGGGGGGGGGGGGGAAGTAGAGGTGCAGCGTAAAGCTGCGGCGCGTTTGGGGTGAGGACCAGGCTCGCAAGGTCGCCGGGCTCCGGAGAAAGGACGGGGCGAGAGGAGGTGAGGGGAGTGGGAGGAGGAAAGCCGGAATGGAAGAAAAACAAAGTGGAGAGAGCAAAGAGAAAGAAGAGGGAAAGGGAAGGCGAGAAGGAGCCGGAGAGCGGGGGAAGCCAGGCGTGGGACGGGGGAGGCAGCAAGAGAGGGGTCGCTGGCGGAGCCGGGCGCGGAGCCGGTCCCTGCGCGGCGCTCGGCGGAGCCGCCGCGGAAGTCGGCGGGCAGCGAATCCCTCCTTCCGCGGAGAGGGGCAGGGAGCGGGAGAGGGGAGGGGAGGACAGAGACTCTTCGGGGAACCAGGGTGAAAGCCAGGCTGTACTGTATGCGCCTGCTTCTGGGAGGGTCACCGGCGTGAGGATGGGTCTAATGATCTCATCTTTCTTTTCTTCCCCGGCACTATTAGTGCTCAGATAGGCAGAATGAAGTGAAACTACGTGCAAATCATGTGTAAATTGTCTCAGTTAGGAGCCCTTTATCCGAACGTGTATCCCAGCCTGGCCCATTTACTTCCCCCCCCATATCTCCTTTAGCTTTAACGAGGCTCGTTAAGATCACAATAATATTCCACCCTCTAATTGCTCATCCCATTCAACAAATATGTGCACACTGCTTTTCGCATTATTTGATCCCTTATTTAGGAGGGGTGTGGAGAGGGAGGGGGGAGAGACAGGGAGAAGGGGAAGTGCCGAGATTAGGAGTTGCAAAGATTAAGGAGGAAAAAAAAAAAAAAAAGGCAAAAAAAGAAAAAAAAACCAACCCACACAACCCACAACCAGGCTTTTCCACCAACCGCCCCGCTTCCCTCCCCCCCCGCGCATTTGGGCGAAGTGGTAAAAACCTTCCTTACGTACTCCGTAATGATTGGCAGGGCTGACAGTGATTGGCAGGGGCTGCCATGGCAACGCCACAACGACACTCAGAAGACCAATAGAAAAGCGAAACAAAATGTTTCGGCGCTGCACTCACTGTGGATTTAGGGGAGATATTATGAGGCTGTTGTCATTAGGGCGATTGCTGTTGAATCACTGAATCCTGACTCGGCGGCGGCGCGGGGCCGGGTGTGTGTGAGTGCGTGTGCGTGTGTGTGTGCGTGCGTGCGCGTGTGTGTGTGTGTGTGTGTCCGCCCGCGTGTGCGTGTGTGTGCCCCCGTGCCTCTATGTGGCTGTGTGTGCGTGTGCGGGTGTGGATGCGTGCGCGGTGCGTGTGCCCTTTCCTCCCTTCTTCCTCCCTTTCTTTCTTTTCTCCTTGATTTATCTCCCCCTGTCCCCGGTCATCCCATGGTGTTCAGGTCCCCGCTAGAGCTTTATCCCACCCATTTCTTCTTGCCAAACTTCGCCGCCGACCCGCACCACCGCTCCCTCCTTCTCGCCAGCGGCGGCGGCGGCAGCGGCAGCGGCTCGGGCTGCAGCCCCGGTGCCGGCGGCGGTGGAGGCGGCAGCTCCCGGGCACCCCACGAAGAGTTGTCAATGTTTCAGCTGCCCACACTCAACTTCTCCCCGGAGCAAGTGGCCAGCGTCTGCGAGACGCTGGAGGAGACTGGAGACATAGAGAGGCTGGGGAGGTTCCTCTGGTCGCTGCCGGTGGCGCCGGGGGCATGCGAGGCCATCAACAAACACGAGTCCATCCTCCGCGCCCGGGCGGTGGTGGCCTTCCACACGGGCAACTTCCGAGACCTCTACCACATCCTGGAGAACCACAAATTCACCAAGGAGTCCCACGGCAAGTTGCAGGCCATGTGGCTCGAAGCGCACTACCAGGAGGCCGAGAAGCTAAGGGGTCGCCCGCTGGGGCCGGTTGATAAATACAGGGTGAGGAAGAAGTTTCCGCTGCCCAGGACCATTTGGGATGGCGAGCAGAAGACGCACTGCTTCAAGGAGAGGACTCGCAGCCTCCTGAGGGAGTGGTACCTGCAGGACCCTTACCCCAACCCCAGCAAGAAAAGGGAACTGGCTCAGGCCACGGGGCTCACCCCCACGCAAGTAGGCAACTGGTTCAAAAACCGAAGGCAGAGAGACAGAGCGGCGGCGGCTAAAAACAGGTCAGTGGGGCCGCGGGGCCCCGCTCCGGGGCGGGGGGCGAGGGGGGCGGTGGGGCCCCGCGGGCGGCCGCGCTTCGCTCCGCGGCTCGGCTTCGCTTTGGCTCGGCTGGGCGGCTGGCGGTTCTCCTCTCCTCTCCTCTCCTCTCCTCTCCTCTCCTCTCCTCTCCTCTCCTCTCCATCACCGCCACAATCCCGTCCCCCGGCAGCAGGCACGGCTCAAAGTTGCCTGGCGCGCCCCGAGTCCTGCCGGGGGTCCCCACGGGCTCCCGGGGTGCGGGCAGGGCTGGCGCTCAGCGGCGGGCGTGGGCAGCTCCGTGTGTGTGCGTGTGTACGCGGGGCTCAGCGGCGGCGGGGGCAGAGCCCGGCTCTCCCTGCCTCCCTCCCCGCACCGGCGGCGGGGGACGGGAAACCCCGCGGTCGGCGGGCTCCCGTTTTGCTTTCGGCCGGCTGGCATAGGCGTCTGGCCGGGCTCCTGCGCGGTTCCCCCGCCGAAGGGCCGAGGCGGTGGGGCGGTGGGATTCAGCGCGGTGTCGATGCGGAGCGGGCGGCTCCGCTCCAATTGTTTGCGCTCCTCTGTCTGAGCGGCGGGACCAGCACCCGCACAGCCCGCGGCCCTTCGGCTCAGGGAGAAAAGGGGAGAAAACCCTTCAGGAGATCGGGATTTTTTTTTCCCCCCATGCCCATTTCTCTGTTTACATCTCATGGAGACCTGGCCCTTCGGTCGTGTGTTTCCTGTGCATTTACGTTTGCACTTATTTGCGTGTCTCTCGGTGCCTCTTTATTTTTGGCCTTTTTTTTTTTTAAAATTCTGCTTTGCCATGACAAAAGCGATACACTCTCTTTCTTTTTTTTTTTTTCTCTTTTCTCGTCACCCTCCGTAAAAGTTATTTTGCAAATGAAAACGGACCCTTAATCCAGCTTGACACGCTGTTTTTATTTTAATTTAAGTTTGGCTACCGTTGTAAGCATGTAAACAAAACTTCTTGTTCTTGCAAATACTGTCTCTTAAATTCCTCCTAATTATAGCACTAGTGCTATTGATTCAAGGTTCTGTAGGAGAAATGCAACCTTAAAGTGCCTCGCCATTTAATTTCCATTAAATGGAAAACAGATCAGTTTAGGGCTGTAAATAAACAGAAGTTGCCTACGGATGCTTTTGTTGACTCAGTGCTGTTGACAGCAGATGAATGCACCAGGAATTGTACATGAGAGAAAAAATCAAAGGCGCTGAAATCGGACAACTTAAAATAATGAGAAATGTAGAATAACCCGGCTACATTTTTCTGTTCTTCGCAGGCAGTTAAAAAGAAATTACCCCGGTGAGAAGCAGTTGTGTGAAGAGTGTTATTTTGATTCACCCTGGCAGTGCTAGGCGCTAGAGGTTGTGGCTGGCTGCTCAGCTCAGGACTTTTAGCCCTTATCCTCGAATGAGGCTTTCTTTGGGTCTCGAGCGGAATAAATGGGCGCAGAGGAATATTCGCAGCAAGCTAGTGGATCTGAAAATATATATATTGCCTCTTGAATGAAAAAAAAAAAAACCTGTTCAACGGCAATGTACCCTTAAGTGCTGACGGTGAAAAGACTAGCACTTTAAAGCTAATTTGGTCTTTCAGCTAGAAAAGAGACTTAAATTCCGAGCGGAGAGAAACGCTGTGTTCCACTATCGCCCTTTTTTATTTTATTGGTAGCGCTGCGCCCCCGGGACGGGACCTTCCTGCGGTTCTGCCGCAGAATCCAGTGTATTTATCTGTTCACTGGGGGGAAAAAAAATTAAAATCAAATATCTAGACAGATAGTGGCCAGAGCACAAAATGGGGATCCTGTACGATTTTTTCCCGCTACAGAGCGGTCCTTGCAGCGTTTAAGGAGCTCACAGAGACATGGGTTTCTCCCAGGCCCCTCTGTCTGTGCTTGCCGGGGCGCACGGCTTGGCCTCCCGGGAGAGTGTTGCGGGGAAGCGGCCGGGCCGGGCCGGGGGCTGCGCTCCGCAGCCGTTCCCGGGCGGTGGCGGGTTCGGGAGGTCGCCGTCCCCTCGTGGTCGCCGTGGGCCGGTGTCTCAGAGGGGCTGTGCTGTTGTTTTGTCTCCCGTCGCGATGCAGGCTCCAGCACCAGGCGATAGGACAGAGCGGGATGCGGTCGCTGGCAGAGCCCGGCTGCCCGACACACAGCTCGGCCGAGTCTCCCTCCACGGCGGCCAGTCCCACCACCAGCGTCTCCAGTTTGACAGAAAGAGCCGAGACGGGCACCTCCATCCTCTCGGTAACCTCCAGCGACTCGGAATGTGATGTATGATATCGGAAAACAAACAAACAAACAAACAAACAAACAAAATCCAAATCCAAACGGCCAAGCACCCTCTCCCCGACCCGAGCAAAACAAACCGAGGCAACCTAGAATCAGGACACACACACGCATGCACGCACGCACACAGCCAGGAGGAAAGAAAAGGCCAAACCCGACCCAAACATAATAGCAAACAAACAGACAGGGATCAGAGAATCCACCACCACCACCGTCAGCCAACACCACCACCAAGAGATGGAGCTAAAACTTCAACAGTCACAAACGCTGGTGCTGCAGCGGGGGGGGAGGGTGGGCAGGGGGGTGGGGGGAAATAATAATTATTATATATATAAAAAGGAAAAAAAAAAAAGAAAAAAAAAGAAAGCAAAAGTGACAATTGTATTCTTTTTAGGACAAGCACGATTTCTCCTTTGCGCTTTTCCATGGACGCATTTCACCCACTTGCATGATGATGATGATTAAATTTGTATCTGGGAAAAAATATTCTCTATAGTAAAGGAAAACAAACAGAAACCAGACAAACAAACGCAAACTTCGATCGAATTTGTACAAAAATATAAAAAAAAAATTAAAAGGAACTCCTTGAAGAGGGAAATAACAAATGTTTATCGCCTTTTTGTTGGTCCTGTTTCTCTCTCTTTCTCTCTCCCTCTCCCTTTCTCTCTCTTTTTTCTTTTTTTTTTTTTTTTTAAAGTCCAAGTGATGGTCCAGCCAAGATGCAATTTTCTGTTTTTTTGTTCAGCAGACAATCATTTTATTCGTAAGCACCTTTTTTTCTACACTTCTGTCACTGCCTGTGTGGGTACTGGTTATAAATGTGGAAAAAGAATAGTTATGACTGTAACAGATTTTTATTTTTATTTCAAAATTTTATATGAATTATGTATATCTTAATGATGCGGTCATTTTCCCAGTTTGTAATATATGTGTAGAAATGCTTGTATATGATATTTGCTCTGCTCTTTCTTTCTTCCTCTCCCCTTTCTGTCTATCTCCCTCCCACCCTTTCTCTCTCCTCTTTTTATTTTCCTTGACTCGGTGTTCCTTGCACAAACTTAGCTGTCAAGATCTGACGTGCTAGGTTTTCAAAAGGGACCTCAGCGATAGAAAAAAAAAAAAAAAGAAAAAGAAAAAAAAAAAAAGCTTAGGGTGCAATTGTAGTTCTCTTATGCAAAAGCTATTTTGAGTATTTCATAGCAGCTTTGGGGGGTCTCTTCTTAAACTCCACGTAGGACGCTTAAACTATTGTTTCCTTAACTGCGTGTTTATCTATATGTACAAACTTTCTAAATCAAATACAGTATTCCATTTTCTTATCTATCCAGCGATGTTGGTGTTTTTGTCCGCCACGGAAAAACACGCTCTCCCCGTGGGCTCCTCGCCCCGCGCCCCGCACAGCTCCTGCGCCGCCGCCGGCTCCCGCGTCGGCGGGACACCCCGGGAGGGATTCCGGGGGGACGGAGCGACCCTGTGAAGAGGCTGCGAGTGGCAGCGGGGACACCGGGCTGCGGTAGTGGCGGCAGAGCGGGGGCACGGCCGTGTCCCTCCGGGTCCCCTCCGCCACCGCGGGCTCCAGCCTTTCCCCCCGCCCCGTCCTTTTTTTGTGCGCTCCGAGCTGAAAGGCGTCCCCCGGCCGCCTGGCTGCGGGGCCGGGAGTCTCCAGAGAGCGGTTAAGACATTTCGGGATTTGTTTTGTAGCTTTAAATGAAAACAAAAACACAAACTCCTCGCCCTAAACGGGCTGCAGCTCCTCCCCTCGAAGCCGGAGGATATTGTAATGTGCTGAAAGAAGCCTTTATTTGCATGACTAACAGTATTTCAGCATCTTTCTTTTTTTTTTTTCTTTTTCTTTCTTTTTATGGTGGGTTTTGTGGTATTTTTTTTTTCGTTAAAGTTTTGCTTTGCCCTGGGCATATTATTCAGCCGTGAATTAGCGAGAGGTAAATTCTAAACTTGTTTTTACTTGAAAATACAATTTTGAAACTAACCAAGGGATTTAGGGAGAAACGTGCCTGGAATTTCTTGACCATTTCCAAACTAATTTAGACTTCCGATCTACCTTTGTGTTGCCCGAGTCCTCTCTCGCTCTCCCCTCCTCCCCTTTTTTTTGGGGGGGGGGGGGGAGTCCGAGATGGGTTTACGGACAGCCTTAGGAAGCGCCCGGCTTCCCCTCGCGTTCCTCCCTCCCGCCCCACCCTAAGAGGCTACCTGGGAATCCGGGACCCCCCTCCCAGGGTATGAGATCATGGACCAAACCACTAATGGGTAGTTTTAAGGAATAAGCTGATGTACAAGTACATTCATACACTTTTGGTGCCCCTGAAGAAAAGCCACGCGTGTGCGCGCAGCGAGAAGGTAGAGGAGGTGTCCCCCCGTGGGACTTCCCCTGGCCGGGGCAGGAAGGTATTTTCGCGCAGGGCCGCTGAGCGCCTGCGGAGAGCCGTGCAGGATGCCAGGGCAGGGTTTCTCCTCCGAGGACACGGACGGCCCGAGGAGGCGCCCGCCCCGTCGGGCTTCGCCCCCCTCTTCGATTCGGGGTCTCCCCACGGGCAGCTCCGGCAGCGCCACAGCCCCGTCACCAACACGAGTGGGGAGAGGGTTAAAAGAAAATAAGGACCGGTTATACGAAAGCTGAATGGACGGGAATTGCTTGGGGAGGGGTGGGAGGAACACACACAATAGGGCTCCCGTGTTCTGCGTGGGTGGGAGAAGAGGGTCGTGTTCTAGAAGACCTAGTTCTTCCCTTCCCCCATGCGCCTTTTGGAGGGGAGAAATATTACCCAGGAGGAGATAAAAGGCTCCCCCGTGGACGGCACCTTCGCCCGGGGCTCACGCTTGAGGTCGGGCTGCTCTTTCTCCCCCCCCCCCCCCCCCCCCCCCCCCCCGCAGCAGCAGCGAGGCAGCGGAGAGGCCTTGAGAGGGAAAAAAAATAATCCCGGCCCTTCCAGTCACCCCCGAGTTTGGGTAGGAAGGAGATCTTCGATGTCGGTACATTGTTTTTAAGCGGAATATTTATGGAATTAAGCCGGTAGGAGTGTCGTTCTCATCCTGCTTTATTTTTAACGGGATTTAATACCTGAAAAGATTCAGAGGCGTGAAAGTTTGGGATTTTTTTTTTTTTTGTCTTTCTCTTCCTTCATTTTCGCGTCTCGAAGCTGCAGCTAGAAGGTGTCAAGCCGGCAGCAACAATCTACCTCAGCTGAGCCTTACACTGACAGGTTTGGATTTTTCTTCCCTCTGATTAAAGCCTCCAGAAGATCGCCCCGTCGTGCCGTGGGCAGTTAAGGGAGGCCAGAGATCGCTTTTAGCCTCACCCCACCTCCCCTCAGTCTCCCCGACGGGGCCCTTGCTCCCATGCCATTTGTCACCCCTCCATAGCAGAAAAAATTACCCCTTTTGGCGGAGCCCCATCCCAAACCCGGAGGAGCAGGCTGCCCCGGCCCCGCTGGGGTGGTCGCCTCTCCCCGGAGCCTTTGTACGGGGCGGCCGGGGGGAGACACCACACACACACACACACACACACACGGGGGGGGGGGCGCCGGTGCCTACGCGGTTTCGGGGTGCCAAGGGTGCAGCTAATGATATGCCGTTTCAAAGCCGCGCTCCGCACCGGATAAATGATGTTGTTTTAGGATTTGCATCAAAAACCTGAATGGCTGATTGAGGTGTAAATCTATGAAAAGCTGCGTTTAAGCCTTCTCACCCGCTAAGTCCATCTGTCCCGGGAAGATAGGGCCTATCGAGCCCCGCCAAACCGGAGGGCCGCCGCCTCCCTGCCCCTGGCCGAGCATTATCGACAGCCCCTCTCCAGCATTAGTTTATTATCCGCGCCGAGCCCGGCCGTTGATTAAGATGAAATTACTCGGAAGCTGAAGTGCGTTTGATCAATATTGAAGGGGAAGCCGGAGGACGGGAGGCAGATGGCCGGAGCCCGGCAGCACTAGGCGCTGCCTCCCCGGGCCGCCGCCGTCCCGCACCGCTGCCTCCCGCCCGCGGCCGCGGGGGCACGGCCTTCCTTCCCCCCCGCCGCCCCCCCTCGGCCCCTCGGAAGTCGGGCCGACACCAGCCGGTTCCGGGAGCGATTTGGAGGCGACAGCCCCCCCTCTCTCGCTCCCGCCGCCCATCCCCTGGCCTCGGGGCTGTCTCCATCCCCAAGGAGCTCCGGTTCGCGGCTCCACCGGCCTGAGTGCAGCCCGGCGCGGGGGTCTGGAGGCCACGGAAGCCACCTGCCCGCCTTCCTCCCCGCTTTGGCTCTTCAAGGGCTGGCCCGGGCCCTTGAGCGCGGCCGCGTGTGCTTTGTGTGCCCGCTGGCCCTCGGCGACCGGGCGTGGGCTCCGGTCACCCCCATCTCCCTCTGCCCGATCCATTACAGCCGCCTTTTTTTGAGGGACTTGAATCCTCTTGCCCGTTGCCCTTAATTTTTAGCATACCCAGAGGAGGTTACTGCCCCGGCCCGAAGTGAAAAGAAACGTGGACGTTGGTGCCCCGGTATTGCTCTGATTTCTTCGGTTAGCTGAGCACAACTTTCTATTCGTGTTTATTCATGCAGTTTCTTATTGAGCTCCACATCGCACTGGCCTGGATTCCGCGTGTGGGGAGAGGACAGACAGACACTGCCTTTTTCCAGAGCGCGTACACGCACGCACACACACACACCCCCGCACACACGCGGGATTGACACACTCACACAGTCCAAAATGCAGAGGGCACCCGTGGCCTCTACCCGCATCACTACCCCGCAGAGAGCTCCTGGTACACCCAAGTTTGTAAATGGTGTCTAAAAAAAGGGGGAAATAAACTAAACCGTACAGTTGCTAAATGACCAAGGGATGGAGAAGGCGGGGAGGTGGAGGAGGGTCAGAGAAAGAGTTGAAAAGAGAAAAAACACTAAGGATATTACCGACGATCACGCTAAATATTCTCTTCTGGCACGATAATGACAAAAGGCAGGGGCTGTGGGGACACAGCAATGATTAGATGATACTAAAGGGATTTGTGTTGCTGTGTCTGGGGGAGGGACGTCTATGAGGTTTTGTTTTCAGTGCTGGTATTATTATTATTATTATTATTATTATTATTATTATTATTATTTTGGAAGGAAAGTGCTTTCAGACCAGGAAGCTTCAAAGCGGCTCGGCACCTCGGAATCTGCAAAAGAGGACAGATGCAAAAGAGTAATGAATAATGAAAGGGTAGATGTAAATATCTGGAAGTGTGCGGTTAGACTCGCCTTGCCGTGAGCGAGGGGAAGTGGCAGGATCGGCTCTGCCTGCCGAAGGCAAGTCCTTTGCCGAACAGGTCGAAAAAGAAAGAAGAAAACTCTCCTGGAAGTCAAGATTCACAATATCCAAAGCCAGACTGCGACTGACTTTAACTGCAGTCCTAGCTATGAGAGGGAGGTTTAGCTCTACTGCAAATATTTGCTTTTTTTTTTTGTCCCCGTAGAAACATCATTAGGAGAAGTTCATTTAATAATAAGGTCAATTAAAGAGTGTTTTTCAACGAATGGGGGAAAAATTGCTTTCCTGCTGGAATAACCTCTTTAGAAATATCTGGCAACACTAAAGTAATATCGCAGTTTACCAGAACGCACTGATTTCCACCCGGGACTGGAGAAGCGCGTGTGTTTGCGTGGATGTGTGTCCATGCATACACGGGTATGTCCACGCAGCACACGTGTCCACGCAGCGTGGCTGTGTGGGCAGATTCGATGTATAATATGTTCACACACACACACTCGCATATACATATGGACACACATAGACGTAGAAATATACATGTTTTCAGATTAAAGTAGCTCTTGTAATATCTTGTAGAACACTGAATATTCCCTTTTAATATCTAAATAGGTCAGTAATACAGTTCAATAACATTGGAGGTGTCTGTATATTCTCTCTATTCACTCTGTGATAAAACATTCTTTAAGACTATTGGGATTTTACACTGTAATTCTATTAAATAGTAATTGAAGGGTCGCGAGAGGCTATGATACAGGATCAGCAGTGTGTAAGCCGTCCGTTTGAACTTTAATTTGGAATCATAGGCAGATGGGATCACGGCCTCTTTGTGGTGCTTGCAGATTTAAAAGTAGCCGGCACATGGAGAGGAAAAAAAAAAACCAACCCTGCAATGCAGATTCATTCATTAAACATGAAAGGTTAGTGCTAGAGAGGATAAGCTTTTAGACGTTTAGGTAAATACAGAAATATATTTTTTTCCCCTCATATCCCTCCCACCATAACCCACAACTATCTCAGTTCTGATTTTTTATTGTTATTACAAATCGCTTTCCTCTCTATCCCCAGTGAGGGTAAGTGTACCTGAATGACTTACTTATATCTGCGTCGCAATCTAGCTACCAAACTTTTAATCCACTTGCAGATGGAGCCGGGGGTGGAGGTGAGGTGGGGTGGGTGTGTAAGACAGCTTTATTTATTTATTTGGTTTTGTTTGTTTACTCTTTCACTGCCTCTTCCTTGCACTTCCTTGGATTATTTTTTAAAACTCTCTTGGAACGACTGACGGAGCCAAGCCTCCTTGTAGAGTTCTGGACAGGGCAGAGAAGGAGCCAGCTCTTTTCCGTGTAAATGGGGGTGGGGGGGTGTGTGCGGGGGCTGCGTGTGGGATGAACTGATCCCCCTGAGCCGGGAGGGGAGCGATAAAAGCCACATTCTGCAGGAGGAGCCGTGGGTGCTGCTGCAGCGGGGAGAGCTGCCGGGCACGCGTGTCCGTGGGTGTGTGTTGGTGAACTCTTAGGCCCGAGGACGTTGTAGTTCCACCTTATCTGAAAACAAAAGGCTTTCCGATTGCGAGAGTCAAATCCCTCCCCCCCCCCCCCCCCCCCCCCCCCCCCCCTTCCCCCCCCCCCCAGCTGTATCGTATTAAAAAGGAGCTTTCATTGTTTATTTCTAAATATTTGTGAAGCAGACAGTGTATGGGTTAACCTAATTAACACATCCATACTGTATATTCGTGGACCAAACGGTACGGCGAATTTCTAATGCGATGGTTGAACGTGATAGTCATTTCTGTGTTACAGGAGATTACAGCAACACTGGAGCATTTCCAGATTGTAGATGGTTTTAGATGTTGAATTTCCAGATGAGTATTTACCATCATAACTAATTTAAGACCATTATTAAATAGAAATTCTCAGCAGGGCTCTTTAATGATGGAACACGTTACTAATTACAGAGTTTACGCTCTGTTTTGGCTAAGCAGTCTAGAGGGATGGGATTGTGCTCTGCATGCAAAGCCAATATTACTAACGAGGAGGCATCATACCCCTAACATTTCAATCATATTATTAAAGAAAAAGCCACTTCTTGCCTTATCTGCGCGAAGAGACAGCCGAGAGCATTTTGTTTACCGGGCTCCCAAGCTCTGGAAAAAGATGGAATAGGGAGCGGGATCCCTCCCCTGCCTCCCCCTGCTCCCAGCGCCCTGGCCTCGGCAGCCGGCCGGCGGTGGGGCTGTGCGACCGGGCCGCCCCCGCCCCGCTCCCCGCCGCGCCCCCGAGGCCCGCTCCCGCCGGGGCCGCCCCGCTGCCCTCCGTCGCCTCTGCCCGGCTCTCCGCGCCGGCGGGGAGCGCAGCCAGCAAGGGCTTAAGGGCAGAAAGCAGCTGGGGAGCCTTCCCAGAGATAGGTGCCCTCCCCCTCTCCGGTCCCGCCGCTCTCTCTCCTCCCGGCACACCGTCCTCTGCACGTCCCGGGAGGCGGCCGGTGCTTTTCCCCGGAGGACGTCGACGCTCCCGTCGAAGCCCGAGGAACGGGGATCTGCACCACGAGGTTCGTAATGACCTGGGAAGAGGTGTGCCAGGCTGCGGGAGAGGGGCCTCCGCCGCAGCCCCCGCGCCCCCTGTCCCGGTAGGAGCGCGGGAGGGGGGACCCCGGGGCGGTCCGGCGTCCCCAGCCCGCCGCCTGCTCCCGCACCTCTGTCCCCGGGTCATTCCACACGTGCAGGACTGGCGCTCGCCGTTTCCTTGGGAATACGATAGCCCCGGAGGCAGAAGAGGCAAAGAGGATCCGTGGCGTATTTGCTCATCTCAGATGTGGGCCACCTAAAATTACATTTAGTTTTCCTGACAATGGCAATTTTCCTCTTACACACCCACTTCCCGGCCCACCTTCTCCGTCTCTCCAGGTTACGGAGCACGCTGTTGCGTTCAGACCCGGTGTCAGTGCCGCGTTTTCGCTGCCCTTGAAAGGACGACAGACGGTTCTCAGCCTATTTTCATTCTCGCTATCCATTAATGTATTTGATCTGGACGATTAATAAGTACCGAAGACAGGGTGGCAATAACCTGCTATTACCTTCAGTGAGTAAAGACTTTTTGGATTGGCTCGCTCTGCCTGTCTTAAAAAGGTACATTATCTACTCTCTCTACATATAGACAGACACATCCACATATGTGTGTGTATACATATATGCAGAGAAACACAGGAACAGATTTCCACTTTATACACGCAGAAGTATTTGCAAGGGTAATCGCATATTTTCCATTTTCCCCCTCAACCTGGCCTTACAGAGCATGAAAATCGAGGAGGCACAAGAACACAGGCCGATGGCCAGGGGCTCGAAATGTTTCCCCCTCTCCTTCCCTTTGAAAGAACCCTTTCATGCCATCTAAACAACAATCTGAACATAAAAATCTTCGGATGTATTTGAGGGAAATTAAATTGTCTTCCCCCACTGTGTGCTTGTGAGCGAGTCAGACTGTGTTAACTGTTCTAAATGGATTCTCTCGGTTTGTCTACTTATGTGTTTTACTGCGGCGTGTCGTGTTCAATAACGCAGGATGTGGCACTCGGTGTAAATCTGGCCGCTCCTCTGGGGCCTCGCCGCTTCCCGGTGTCAAGGAACTCCATCTCGGTGGCCGAGCCTCCTCTGCGCCCCTCACCCCTTACCCCCTCGCCCCGTGTCCCCCCCGGCTGCCGCCCCAAGCGCGGGGACCAAGGACCATCAAGGGGTCCTTGATGCTTCGGGGCGCTCCGCACAGGGTGGTTGCTCCCGGGAATGGGGGTCCCCCATCCTCCAGGCAAAGCTGAGCAGAAGGCAAGCCCCGGAGATGGACGCGCATCCCCTCGGGCCAGCTGCCCCCCTGAGCGCTCCCACAGCTGCCCCACTCCACTCCTCCCGAGGCGCAGCCAGACATCGCGGGGGGGGGGGGGGGGGGGGAGGGAGGGAAGGAAGGAAGAAGGAAGGAAGGAGGAAGAAGGAAGGAGGGATGCCCGCCTGGGGCTGTCTTGCCGCCTCCTCTGTGCGGGGACGAAGGAGCCGGGCTCGGTACCGGGAGCCGCCCCGCTCTGACTGACCCCCACCGGGCCGGGCCGAGCTGTGCCGAGCCGAGCCCCGCCGTGCCAGGGCTCTGCCCGCCGTGGCCCCCTCCCCGGCGGGACCTTCCCACCGCCACCCGGCGTCCCGAGCGCCGTGTCCCCGCCGCGCCGCGCTCCCGCCGCCACCGACGGCGCCTCAGCCCGTTTGGAAACTGACTCATTCTGTAAATAATCTTTGACGTCCCCACAAAGCCGCCCTTCGAGAGGAGTTTATTAGCACGGAGCCATTAAAACAGATGTCATGTTAGCTTCCCCGTGACATTTGGGTGACACATCTCTCCCGATGAATTGCTAATTGTCTTCCCGCCCGCAGTAAACATCCCGCTCCATTGTCTACCCTCAAGAGAGTTTCTGCCGCAAAATACGGTCCCGCGCGGCCGAGAGACCTCGCCGTGCACCGCCCCTGCCCCGGCCCCGGCCCCCTCGGCCGCACGGCGAGGTCTCTCCCGCCCGTCAGCTCCCGCCCGCCGCTTCCGCCTCCCGGCTGGAGCCGCGACCCCTTCCCCGCACCTGGCGGTGCGGCAGGCCCGGCCCGACAGCTCAGCCCTTCGCCACCGGCCCCGCTCCTCCGAGCTGGGCGCTCCCTGCTCCCGCAGCGGCAAGGACACCCCCCCCCGCCCCGGCCCTGGAGCATCCTCGGCCCCGCTCGGCCTCTTCCCGCAGGGTGTCGGAGCACAGCCCCGTCCGCTGGGGGGAGAAGGCGGGGGGGAAAGGGGGGGTGAGCGCGGCCCTCCCGCCGTCTCTCCCCGTCTGGCATAGCGCCCTTCCTCAGCTCCTCCGAAATGTTTATTTTGCCCGGAACAAAAGGTGTGTGTGACGGGGCGGGGGGAGGCTGCGGATTTCCAGCGAAGTCCAGACACGGCGGTGACATGTGTCATTTTCTGTAGACTTTGGATGTGAAAAGCAACGCCGAGCCTTCTCCTCCCTGTCCCCCGGCGGAGGCACTCGGAGGAAACTGTCTGAGGACTTTGAGGGGATAAGACAGAACAGCTCTAAAGAGGAGCTTTGCAGCTGAGTGGCTGACTGAATCCGTCTTACCTATGTACATAGGGTTTCATATTCATAGCCGTTGTCTGTAGGTTGATACATAATCTCCCGCCCTTGTTAATTCTCAATAGATGCAGAGATAACTAATCCTCCCAGCTAGATAGACACGGGCAGATTACGTGAGTGCAATCTATCTACCTATCTGCCTGTATATCCACACGCACATACATACACGCACCGCCAGACGTAAAGAGATTTCACAGGGTTTCCTTACAGAGGAGTACACAGAGGTAGGCAGATGCAGAGCCCGACGCCTTTGCCTACCAGATGTAGAAATATTCGGTGAGAATAAACGTATACGCAGTCGCTCATCCATTTGAGGCTACCGGGTGTTACAATTTTTATCTACTGCATGCACTTTCTTTCCCTCTCATTCTCCTTTGCAGAGTTTTGTGCTCGAGTTTTATACAAACACGCACAAGCTTTTTTTAGAGAGGAAAATTAGGGGAAGAGGGAGAGGGAGGCGAAAGATTGTGTAGATCCGGAGTCTTTGAAAAAAAAACCCAAAAACACACCACAAAACAACACTTGAAATGATTTAACTGCTGGATAAAGAGACCTATTTGGCGTCAACTGAGACATTATTTTGATTACCCCTTAACGCCACCCAGCATTTGCAGCGAGAGTTACCTGGGCTCTGCTTTGTTCTGATTTTTAGCAGAGGTTTTTATGGATGCCAATCGCAAAACAAAGAGGTCTTGGGATGCCTGCTAGATCTCGCCCCGACTGTGCCACCCTGCCAGCCCGGGGGTGCTCAGCCCCCCCTTCCCCAGCGAAGTCGTGGGCGACGCCGCTTCGGGGGGGCAGCGACGGGGCGGGGGGCAGCGCCCGTCCCCGCCGTGGTCTGGTCTGAAGTCGGTTGAGTTTGTAAATGTTGCTTAATAGCTGTCGGTCCCCGCGGGCGGGGTGTCTTTGCAGCCGTCCGGTAGGGTGCCCGGCCCGGGCCCGGCGGGAGCGGCCCCGCGGCCCCCCCCGGTACCCCCGGCCCCGCAGGGAACGACCCCCGCGGGCCCACCCCAGCCTTCCAACCGCAGCTCTGTGCAAATGGGAACCCTGCCCCTGTCGCCGGGAGGGGGGAGGTTTCAAATGCCCCCTCACTACTCCTCGGTGAATATTAAACATCATTGTCTTACAAATGAGGAGAAAGAGCTACCGTCAGAATAATAATAAACTACTTCTTGAAACCCCAAGTCCCTTAGAGCGGGTCGTCAGAGGCGACGAAGCTTTTAGCTCTAAAATCGGATTCCTCCCACCTGCGACTTCCCAGCGTCCTGATAGTCCTCAAACTGTCCGTCCTGTTTGTAATCTTTGTTCTGCTATTAGCCATACGATACACATTAGTCCCCACAAGAATGGTCCTGCAAGGGCTCTTCCCGAAAAAGAGGACCTTCACCCCGCTCCTGCCCTTCCGATCATCAAGCTGCCTCCTGGGAATTGCAATTTTCGGGGGATACGCGGGACTTTGTAATTTCATCTGGGTCAGAAGAGGAAGGTAGCCCATGCTCCCTAGCCAAGATTTTTCCTTTCGGCTAACGACTTTGTCCTATGTCAGTGAAGTCGCTAAGACTTGTTTTTTAATTGCATTTCCAGGGCAAATGTTGAAGAATCCTTGAATTTTACACCTCTCTGCTGCGGCTGTGAATGACTCAGTCGCTCACTGGAGAATTACCGAGTATCAGAGGGGAAACAGCTCGCTGCAGACTAACAGGGATCGCTTATTAGGAAAGAGCTTCCCGAGCTGTATTGTTCAGACCGATGCTTATTTTCTCCCATTACAAAATCAAGACACTCCTCGGTCTTACGCAATATCCCAGCGTTACATCTCCAGAAAGGGAGAGAAAAGTCCTGAGAACTGAAGGTGACAGGTTGGGAGATGCAGGCAGGAAACAAGCCACATCACCCCTCCAAAATAAAAACCCTCTCACCAAAATAAAGCACCAAATAAACTACAAATCTATACCTAATCAATACTGATCTGGAACCAATCTGTTCCTCCCCGGCTGCGTGCGGATCCCAGGGCTGCAAGTGCTTGTGATGACAGAGAGTAGGAGGGTCATTTTCTAACAAGGGTGCTCACTGTATCTGAGCTCCAAATTATCCAGAGAGGACAGATGGCCCTTCTGATCTTATAATGAGAGCAGGGAGTGATTATCAGTCTGAACCAAAAAATGATGCTCTGCTGACATATTTTCACAGTTCTGAAATCTGTGCTTGCACTTATGCCTCGCTTCATATCCCTCTTCATTTAATTTAGGCATCGTTTGGGATTTGGGAGAGCTGTGTGAAATCCGTTCATTTATCTCTGTCTGTGCGTCTCTGCCTCTCCCCATGTATCTATCTAGGACATGTGTACAGACACAAAACAAAGGAAAGCAAAAGGTCACTTCACAGGAACTCTTAAGCCAAATCACGCTTGGCAAAATATTTATATATAAATATATTTGCCAATAATTAAGAAGCCCAGCTGCCTCCCGGATGCCTAGATTTTATGTTTGCTTCTTGGCAGTTTTCGGGAGCTGTTGCATTCCATCTTTGCAATTACTGCGATATGTGGTGAGTCAGCTCAGACCCGAGGTTCCTTTGAAAAAAAATAATTCGTACTTGTGTATGTCCATACTTGGGTTTTGTATTCACGCTTTACCTATTTATTTATTTATTTATTTAGAGAGTAGAATCCTCTGTGGAGGAGAAATACAATCACGATGGCCGGGTAAATGTAAAGGGAGATACTCCTTTCATTTGCAGATTGTTGCAACTTTTCAGCCTAAAAGCAATGCTAGTCCGCCTCTATCCAGCATAGAAAGCGGCGTTACAGAGAAGGAGGCCCAGGGAAGTTTCCAAAATATCTCTGGTGGCTGGCAGGAGTCAGATCTCTATCCCTCTGCCCGAGTCCCTCAGAGGTGAACTTGCAATTGCAAAGAAGTTTGGTCAGTACAAACAAATTAAATCTAAACGGGGAACTGTTCAGTGGTTACACAGTCATTTCACTCTCTTATTTACACTGTAATATTGCATTACCCTCTAATTGTCACATATACTTTTCACTCTCCAAATATGAAAGACAAATATTGAATCCATTTAAAGTTGTACCACTTACCAGGCTGACCTCCTGGGCAGGGAAAGCATTTTCAGCGTGTTCTTGCTGCCATCTACTGGTCCCAGAGCTCCGAGACATCCCTTCGTCCCTGAAACTCTCCTCTATTTTCCAACCCGAGAAGAAAAAGGTCTGTGGCAAACCGAGGGAAAGGCAGCTAAGTAGGAAAAGCCGTGATAATGTCACCGGTGGTCCTGGGAGGTCACCACGACGGTCATTTTAAGCACAGGGAATAACTCATCTTTTCTTCACTGGAGCTATGCTGGCTACTTGGAGCTAAGTACGTGCATGTAACTTTGCAGACTCCATCTCTAAATGAAAGGTAATTTTATATAAGGAAGGCAGGTTTGCTTTTTTTTTTTCATTTTTGATGCTAAGAGATTCCAATAATATATTCTTTGCAGAACAACCGTTTGTTTTGTAAGAAAAAAAAAAAAGTTTGAGATGTCTTATATCATTACCATTGTCATAGTTAAAGGCAGCTATTGCCAAAGTTTTCCCTACTCACTTTTCCCCCTGTCTGAATTTCATCCCCAAACTGTAGCAGGAGGTGTGCCGTACTACATAATTAAAAGTGGCTTCAGTTGTATTTTGTCAATACTTTCTCTAGAAAGTACTTTGTTTTCATAGCAGGAGCATTTTTCCTCATGTATCATCTCATGTTATTGTCTATTTATTTCCAAATGACTGCTAGTTTGAAATAATGATACCAAGTAGTAATTTTATCCCATGAGAAACACACTATATACGTAAAAAACTTCCTAAAGGAATGTGTGGTTAGGAGAAATGGTTAGAATAATACTTACCATTTTCACCTGTAGATTGCCTGGGACAGATCCGCTGAGGGATGAACCATCACTTAACTACCGAGGCTTGAGCTAAGTCTCTCAGGTTCCTGCAATTCTTCCAGTGAAGCCTCCACAACACCCACACTGCAGATACAGTGTATAGTGACTGTCTGTGTCCTCCAGGCATCATGAAGATTTGGGCCTTGTGCCCAGCAGACACCTCAGGCCAAGCATTCCCACCTGGCCTCAACTACTTTACTATCTGACAGAGCATACAGGTCTTTTTAAGGATATGCAGAGAATTCTAATGTGTATTTTGAAATTGCAGATTTTTAAAGACATTTACAAATGTTATGAGGCTAGGAGGCTGGCGAACTCCTCCTAGCCTGCCTTAGACACTCTGCCTATTTAGACAAACATCTTGAATCAGGTCTGAGGAGCAGAGTGGACTGGTGTGAGGTATCTGGGGTATTGATCAGCAGAACAAGGCCTTCACAAACTGGCAGAGAGGCACGGCCATCTCTCCAAGACCTCTGTGTGTCACTCTGTCTTTAAGTGCTGCTTGTTTCTGATTCAGCAATAATGGTGCTAGTCGTACCTGTAGGAAGCAGCCGTGACAGCTTTTGGCTCCCAAGTGACTAGTTTGCCACCCTGGGAAGTTACTCGATACCTGCTTTTCTTTTACTGCTGTTAGTCTGAGTTTTGATGTCCACAGGGATTCTGCTTCAGCATGTATGAACAACGTCACCGTATTAAAGAGAACACTATATTTAAAAGTATTTAGCAGAACTGATGAAAAACGGTGGGACATATTTGTTATGCATTCTGCTTAGCCAGTGTGATAGCCACATGACAGCTGTGGTCTGTGATCACTTAGTTTTTAATCTGATATCCACTTTCACCTACACTTGTCAAAATGCACGGCAATACAGTGCTGGAATGCAGCAGATACTAACTGCACACATTTAACCTGTGTGCTGCTCTAAAATACCTGTGCCTCCTAGGTTGAACAGATGGCCGTAGAAGATGTTAATGATATCTCTGGTTAAATGCCTCTCTGCACATGAGCAAGTTATTTTTGGGCAGTATAGCATATGATCACATGAGTCCTCTGTGACTGAGATGCAAGCGTACAGAGAACACAGCTGAGGCATGGTCTCAGCTTGAATTGGGGTGGAGGAGAAAGGTTTGTGTCATTTTGCACATTCTGAATGATTCAGAAATCATGGCAGTGGTATTTGTGCTGAGACAGTTGGTTAGCTTTCATTAAATAAGACATTATTTTTATTCAAGGGAACAGTCCAGAAGCTTGTATAAGTGAAGACAGCACAAAGGATTTTGAAAAGCCCAGTGGAAAAAATTATGTTATTGTTGTTTTAAATAATGTTCAGCATATGACACTGTGGAACATAATGAGTAGCCAGAACATCTTGCTGCATCACTAACTCATAGTAATACAATTCTTTTTTTCGGCAATGGTGTGCAGTACTTCTTGTACTAACATGTAAGTGGTACTTTGAAGTCGATCGATGCCTACTGTTCAATGTAATTAGCAGATTTCAAAATGGAGGGGTTTTATTCTATCAAAATGTTAACATTTCAAACTTTTCTTTCAGGACAACAAAAAGGCAAAATTATGAAAATTTAGATGCTCAGGAATATCTACATGAGCCACCAAAAATCTTCCATTTCAGTAAGGTTGGAACACTCCATGCTGGTAGTGTTTTTCTTTTTGATTTCTTTTGACTTAAGAATTTCAATTTTTCTACTCTATTAATCTAAACTATAAAACCAAAAGGAAACACTTCAGCAACTCGTGAATGAAATATTACAGTATTCTTTGCAAAGAACGTTCATGCAATTTTTAGGAAACAATACGGAAATTGACAAATTAGAACATTTTTAACCAGCTTTAATTATCAGATAATAGTGGCTAGAAGGATGGGAGACTGACTGGTCTGCAAAATAATCATTTACACCAAAACTGATCACTCTTATTATTATGATTTATATGCTAAAATATGTGTAAAAATTATGAAGCAAGGGAACTTGCATTTAATTTAAATAGTATTCAAATCAGTATTAAATAGTATTCTGAACAACTGAGATATTGAGATCTTAAGAACACCTTACTCATTTCTTTATCTAAACTGAGATTCCTACAGTCACACAGAGCACAATGGGAAGAGTAGGATTTATTTTTCTTACTTTGATTTGAGAAGAGGAAAACAATACCCTGTTTACAGTCCAACAATGCTCTTTGGTCTTTAAAATTTACATGTGAGATTATATGAAGAGGAGAAGCTTTGCCATGCAGCTTCACACATAAATCACTAACCCCACTCCCGGTACGGAACATCCATTTGGGAATGACCCAGGCTTCCCATGTGGATCTGGCCTACTCAGTGTTCGCCTGAGAGTCTTGTTCCAGAGGTGATGTGGTTAAACAGTACATCCTAAAGAACCACCTATTTGAGAGTCAACTTCCTAAATCCTTTGCAGAACTGCGTACCTCAATGCATGGTTGCTCAAGTGCTTGAAAACTTTTCTTTTTCCTTCAAACTACATTCAGAGAATTTTAAACATTTTTCAGACTGTTGACCTCAACTAGATCTGGTGAACTACCTTTGTCTTCAATTTTTCTGTGTTTGTGCCAATGGAAAACCTAAAATGAAGCCTTGCTTTCACATGGAACCAAAACATATCTGTGCTAAACTTGATGCTGCAGTCTGGATAGATGAATTCTGAATGAATGCCAGTCTTACCCCTCTGATATGCACTTTCAGAAAATGTTCCATGGCCCATCTTCCCTTTAAATATATTGAAGTGACATCTTTTCTGGCCTCCACTAGCTTCTGGTTGGACTAATTTGGTCTTAGTGATTGTAAATGGTTTAGGAAATATTGTGCATTTTAGAACTGAAGCTTTGACATGATACAAGTTAGACCTTGTTGAGCAATCTGGATAATCATGTGTTTTATGGCTTTCAGATGTCCTTGCTGCAGCATAAAGGTCCATAAATATTTAGAAGTCCAGGGGAGTCTATGGTCCATTTATGCCTATTTTATGTAGCATTTTTTGTCTTTATTGAAGTTTGCTGTTTGGTATAAGACAGCAGTATCATAGTTTTCAAATAGGAATATTTTCTTTTTCTACAGAGTTTCTTATAATACAGGAGCATGGAGGTAATCAGAAGATTAATTCTATTTAACACTCACAAACTGGAAGATATCAACAAAGATTAGCTGGAGAAAAATAAAGAAATAATCTATGACAGTGTTGAGAATGATTCCTGGAATTTTAAATACTTGTTAAAGGCTTTGCTGTATTTCACTTCAATAAACATCATGCTCTAGTTACTACTTGAAACCATAGGGGCATTATCCTGTGCAGCACTTATCAATATTTTAACATGTGAAAGTCAAATGATGTTGAAACATTGAACTATATTTCCATCTGTGCAAGCTAAAATGGTACAAATGCATCCCGTGTAATGGAATACCACATCCCTAGTTACTTTCTTACAAGTGATACCTGATTCCTGTGTATTTTTTGCAGTTGTTTCCATTGCTCTGATGGTGCCAGAAGACTGTCTTTTAAAATTAAAGTTTGTAGCATTTAAGGACTTTCAGCCCAACCTGCTTAAAAACTGGAGAAAACAAATGCTTGGAAGATACTACTAAAAATGGTAACTAACTTTCAGTTGCCTTTGCCTTGGTGCTAAATTGTTCTGTGCATGTACCTTTTGTGTGGAAACGGGTATTGGTACCAAAACAAAGACCCTGAGAGTGACTAGAGCAGAAATGTACTGCTCCTGTAAGAGACTGTTGGCCCTTGTGCCCAGTGGAAAAATGGTAGGCATTGTCCATGTATGCTTAGTGGACAGTAACAGAAGAGGATTGGATATCCCTCCATGTGACAGGAAACAGTGGAAGAAGGAGGCTGCTGCCAAGGATCGAACCTTTCAGTGGGGTTTCTCCGAACCCCCTGGAAAGATTCAGTTGCAGCCACAAACCTCTGTACACCACGGCCCCAGAGCACCCTGCATTAGGCACAGCTGGTTGGCCTGTCAAGTATTAGACCAATTACCTGGTTTGGCCCCATTGGATCATGAACCAGAAGAAGGATCACCGCACTGCAAAGGAATGTGACACTGGTGTGACAGCATGAGTATGAGACCCGTGCCAAATGTTAACTGCATTGCTCAGTATGTCACTTGAGAGCCTATACCCCAGCAAGATGTTCTTGTTTTGGCAACCAATCACAGATTAATATGACTGTTACCCTTTCTGTGAGCTAGTCTTCTCTTGCTTATGTTATTGTAGACAGTGGGGTCCTTCCTTCTAGCTGGTCACTGCATCTCTTTTCTTGGCTTACATCATGCTGGTTTGTTATGTTGCATGTTCTCCTTGTTTCTTCTGACTTAGGCCTTGGCTTGCATTCTCATGACAAACAAACATTTACTTCCTTATTCCTTGGAGCTACCTGCAGCTTTATCTCTCCATGGTCACATATCATCATCATGGTCACATTTCTTGTATGGTCTCCCTCCAAATAAACCTTGGACTGCTGCTGTCTTTTGCTATTGTTGTATAAAAGGGTTTGATGGCTTCCAGATCTGCTTAATCTCAAAGCACTTCTCTCCAGCCTTTTAGGGGCTGTTTATTTAGTTATCATGTTTCTCTGCAAAGTTGTAGTCCTACTAGGCTGTAACACCAAGTGAAGCAGACTTTTTGGTTCTCCTGCCCGTCTTTTCCGTGCTAACGGGAAAAGTGAGTTTTTATATTGCAGCATTCCAGGACTGGAGTATCTTCCCACCTGATCTGATGTGTCCCTCTAGGTGTTCAGATAGATCAACGAGTCAAACAGAGAGACAAGGTAAACAGAAATAGCAACCTTAATTATTTGATCACGTTCTTTCCTGTGGCTATTCAAAGAAGCAGATACCTACATAGCTACAGGGAGCATGATGATTTTCTCTCTTTGCACATTCATACAGTGCCATGTGGCAATCAGATCTGTGCTTTGCAGTGCCCTGATGACCAGCAATGGTCAGTACTCCAAAGTGCCCAGTGAGAAAACTTCTCTTGTTTCATGGGCTTCCTGGCGTCTCACATTGGCCCTACATTGGTTTCATTGAATACAGCCAGTCATTGGTCACATTTTTGCCAGGGCTTTGCTGACTCTGTTTTATGTTTTTTATTTATTCTTCTGCGAATATCTACTGGCAGTCTATTACTGTTATTTATCAGTGTTTCTGGGGCTTGTCATCCACCTGGAATTGACTTAATTCATTAGTCTGTAGGTGTCTGGAAGTGCATCCAGAAGAAGGGGTGCAATCATTTAGTCAATGTATTTCTTCTATAGAGTGTGCATCTAGAAGGTACAGAGTACCTTCAGGTCTAGTGAAGTTATAGTGCAGATACTGCCACCTGCTTCAGAAGACCAGTCCTAGGCTAGATCCCACTACCATGGGATAATCATGGCACTGTAATATAACGTGAGTCTTTCTGCAAGGCACTTTTCCCCTGATTCCTTATAGGCTGAACGTTTTCCCTTCTTGCTTTTCATTGGATCACGACATCTGCATTTTCCATTTGTCTGTCTGCCTGGCTTCATATTTGCCTTTAACTAGAGTACTTGGACAGTGCTGTTCTATGTCATTACTGTGATCCTTTTCCAGACAGTTCAGCCGTTCTCACTGTTTGGATTAATTGCTTCAGGCTTGTGTCTCTTTGTATTCTTTCTCTATAATGGAGAGTTCCGGGCAACAAACTCATGGTGGTGGGAAATGACAGCAATGACTGGACATGAGATAACATCTCTGAGAACTTTGTAAAGGCTCATGTGGTTACCAGGATCCACCAGGGAAAATTGTTTTATTGTCAGCGGTTCAGCAGGCAACTCTGAATTGGAAACACTGGGCCTTTGTGAAAGATTTTGATTTTTCAAACTCTTGCATAGACCCACCAGTGCATAAATCCCGAAAGACCAAATCAAGCATTTAAGCTTCCAAGAAGATCAACCAAAGTTCAGGGTGGAGAACATAGGGCCTTCTGAAAACAAAGCCTGGCCTAGGATTTGTGGTGTAGGTGATTAGTCAGCTCTGTCTCAACAACAAAATCAGTCTTTGATCAACTTGTGGTTGTAAATGGTAAATAAATGTTTTTAACCAAGATTATAGCAGAGCTGTTGTGCCTGGATATTCACTCATGGGTAACTGCAATGAAGTTGGACAAAGAGGGAAGTAATGTCAAGTGAGGTGTGTGATGCTGATGTCAAATGTTCCATGTTTGAGGCGCAGGTGACCTTGGCTTCTGTTTGTTGTGTGTCCCACAATTGATGTTGCCTGCAAGTTTACATGTGGATGCCAGTTATCACGTGTGTTAAGTAAGTAAAGGCTGAAAGTACTTGTTAAGCATAATATATCCTGAAGTATTGCACCTTTTCCTCCTAAAGAGATGATAAAAAAGAAAAATCTTCACAAACTACTTTCATGCCATCGTAAAATTTTTGATCTGGGAATTCAGCATTGTTAGAATGCTTGGAGGAGTTTTTTTAGTGTACTTCCTATGCTAGGTATGCTATTTTTGCCCACTCAGGACATTATTCTCCTTGATGTGAACCTCCATAGACTCACAAATGTCATGCTCTTAAATGTACCATAGGCAAAGTAATTCTGCCCTGAGATAGCAGATGTGATTCGACATAAATAAATGGAGAAAAAGTGGTCCATATAAGGTGATGGTCTAAATCTACAGCGTACCTGTGCCATGAATATTGCATATTATTTTGAGCTCCTCATCTCTCAAAAAATACAGCAAAGATGAAAAAGGTTTAGAGAAGGGTGACAAGGATGGCCAAGTGTATGAAATAATATTGTATAAGAAATAAAGGTGGAATATCCCAAGCAAAGAAAAATAAATATCCCCTTACACAACATGCATGAAAACTGTAGAAACTGCTGCTGCAGGATTCTGTGAATGGCAAAAGCTGACCTTGATTAGGGAGAGACAGGGAAAATTAACAAAGGGTAAGTGCCATCAAGGCCTACTAAATACAAATTATTTTGGATCTGGAAGTCTCTAATCATCAAAGTGTGGGAATGCAGTTTTAGCAGTTTGCTCTCAGATTACTGGGCTGGATGGATCTTTGCTCTGATTCGCTATGGCCACTCTTAGCATTTATGTTAGAAGACTCCATATTTCTAAATAAAATGACAGCTGTCGGGTGGCTAGTCTTCCATTACAGTTTCCCAGCCAAAAGTATATTTGAGCCCCTTCCCTTTGAACCTGGCAGCTGGACCAGGCTCTTCCATTTGTGCCTGGAGTCATGAGCAGCAGAACACATATTCAATCTACAGCCCAGACTCTCCTCTAAAAGATTTGGGTTTGTGCCAACAAGGAACAAAACCACATTTTCAAATTTTTAGTGCTGCTGCCTTCTCTAATGTTCTTTTCCCAAATTCAGATGGAGAAAAGACCCAAAGCCTTACCTTCTTCATTTCCCTCTCTGCTTACAGAAACTGCCTTCAAAGAGGTAGGTGGCTGCTTTGGCCAACCCTTCTGGTGGTATTAGGATGGGCTTTAGGACCCAGAATACAGCAGAAGGTTATGGAGTTTCAATGCAATTGAATGTCACTTCGTTTGGCAAGATCATCCTACACCTGGAAAGGTAGGCAATAAAACTGCAACCTGTTTTCTACCTAACATATGGTATCTAACCCCACTAGAGGCATGTGCTTGGCAAGTAAAAACATTGCAAATTTGATTTAGGCACATATTCAATAGTAGTCATATGGTTTCCACACGCTCTGCTTTGGAGACAAGCCAGTGTGCACAAACAAGGGGATATATAATACCAGTAGTATGGAATTCTCTTCCTCTTTTCAGCTTTCACTAAAAATTAGGTGTCTTTGTTAGGGAACACAAACCATTCCTTCTGGCAAAATAACCCCTGAAACCCTTGCCTTCCATTCATCTTCCCTGCATGTATAAAACAAGTTACGAGGTCTAAAGGATCACAAAAAGGACAGGAAAATGCATTCATACGCTATTGACTTTATTCATGTTCTGTTCACTTCATTATTCACTTCATTATTTATTTCAGTAAATGTTATCTGAAGATCAGAGGTATGTAGGAATCCTAAAGCAATGATAGTTGTCAGGAGCTGGTGCCTTCAAAAATCAGCCATGCTGGACATCCATGTTTGAGTTTTCTCTGCCTCGGTTTACCTACCTAAAAAGAGGAAAGCTGTATCTGCCGACCGACTTGGGTGGTGTATTGTGGGATTAAATGGGTGACTGGAAAAATGTTTTGAAGTTCCTATCTGAAAGACAGTGTGTATTTGTGAGGTGTTACAGTGTTTAAACAATGAGTGATAACAGGCAGGTTCACCTTATTCATTGCACTATGGAAAAGCAGCGCATTAACCTTTTGGGCAGAATCAGAGTTTCAGCTTGGGGTGGATTAGAGATCTCTCTAAACACATTAATACATTCAAACATAACCAGACTGATGAATCTATTTACTCAAGAGACAAGCTGCCATGGTGTCATTGTCACTGGGAGCTGGAAAGCGAGGAGACTGCATCAGGGTTAGGATCAAGACAGTGGTTATGGCTACTGTTAAGCAATTCAATAGCTTGGCAGTTCTTCCTCATCCTCTGCTGTCTGATGGGAACTGGACCATTTAGGCAATGTCATATTTCATGCTATTTCATGTGTGTCTTACTGCTCCAAAAAAGTATGTACTTTTCTTCCTACCTTGAGTTTGGAAATTTCATCCATTTAATTACTGCACTTGAATCTGGGGTTCTACAATGGATTGGCAAGAGAGCTATTAATAAGCTGGACAAGATTTGGCCATGAATATTTTGAAGAATACTTGTGAGCTATTTGGACACAAGACAGTTCCTGTGTATCCATACACTGAAAATCTTGACTATATTTGGGATCTGTGGTTCTGGACACTCTGTGAAATAACTGACCTCCCTCTCCAACAGGGAGAAGCTTCAGAGGAGCCCAACTGTGTGCAGACATGTGGCTGCTAAGTGTTCAGGTGTTACAACTCTCCTGGGGTCTGTAGGCCCATCTCAATCACACCATATTACTGAGGTTGGATAGAGATGTCGACAATCAGGAAATTTTGTTCACGTAATGGGTTGGCATGGAGGCTGGCATGAGACCTTAAGGTACTGAGGATGTGTTTATCTTCTGGTGGGATTTCAGGTATAGCCCTGCCAGCATCTAAACTGAGTATTTTTTATGGCACCTCCTTTTTGCTGCATTGCTAAGGTGGAAGAAAGCACAAAGGAAAATCTAAAATTTGGGATTGTTGTTAAGTCACCTTTGGGAACTGATGTGTAAACTTGATTTACAATGCAGGCTGCTCACCTGTTTGTCCTGGCATTATCCGATGTTATGTGCCCATACTTTTTATCACAGGTTGACCCCTATCGTATGAGAAAAGATGAAAGGAAATCCTAAAGAGATTCTGAAATATAGGTTCTTTCATGCTTTAAGTTGGAAGGAGGGAAGAGACAAAGAAGGATGGATCATTGCATTTAAGACAGGCTCTCTGTGTGAGAGCACTCAAGCTTGAGACTATTCCCAATGTAGCAGTGAGGCTTCCACCAACAAACAGGGTAGCTCTGAACATGTCACTGCAGGCTGACAAGGCTGATGGGTGCTTCCAGGCTGCCCACTTTGTCCTGTTACGTTAACAGACCGGTGAAAGGAACAAGGTGTACAGGTGCTGTGTAATCCCCAGGGCTCATGAGGAGGACCAGGAAAGAATGACCAGGTTTTCGATAGAAATTGGCTCCAGAGACTGATGGTGTCTTCCTTGGCTCACCTGAGAAGGGAGCTCTCCCCAGGAGCCAAATCCATGCCTCTTTTAATACACATTATATCAATTCTGGCCACTTTACCTAGCCTGCAGGTTCTGGGAGGCGGAGGTGAAAATCTTTCCACAGCACCAAAGACTTTCACTGCTTGACACATTTCTCTCTCAGGTTACATGCCATTTAGGTGACAGTACAGGATCATTGCTGAATACACTGTACGAACGTGTGCAGCTGGAACAAGGCATCCCAGCATCTCTCTCCCCTGGAGAGCCAAGCAGAAGTCAGAGTTGTGCGAGTCATGTGTGTGTGAAAAACAAAAGCGCATCATGGCAGCACGAGATGAGAAAGGGATCTTCCACAGTTATACTCGCCAACAAGAATGACACTGATATTTGGCACTTTTCCGACACCTTTCAGCCGAGTGTCTTAAATAACTGTGCAAGGACAGAGTCAGACAAGATTATACCAAGAAATTAGCCAGGCAGATGAAAGTCATGCAGACAACTCTTCTTAAGCATTCCTGGGGTGGGATGTGTGCAAGCATTGCAGCCTTGGGAGCTTTCTCCCAATGCATTTAATTAAGAACTTTCAAAATTTAAAGTATCCCTGGTATTTTTTGTTCACTGAGCAGAGATGATCAGTGCAAAATGCATGCATGCACACTCACAGAGGGTAAAACTGCAAAAGGTATGAATGCTGTTAAAGTACAAATCTCCATGATTT
Organism: Scolopax mira; assembly: GCA_004320125.1. Lineage (NCBI taxonomy): Eukaryota > Metazoa > Chordata > Aves > Charadriiformes > Scolopacidae > Scolopax > Scolopax mira. The sequence goes on along the minus strand of BJBW01000699.1, from coordinate 46,581 downwards.
TTGCTTTTGAGAAGATTCTTCCGTAGATTGAGTTCTCTCTACTTCAGATATAAATATGGGTACAGATTTTCTACTGGGAAAGAGCAGATAGCAGCAGAGAACTGGACCAGGGAAACTACAGGACACCTTTGCTGATGGATTGCCTTGCAGCACACCTCTCCTGGCCACACAATGCAGAGGAAGCCATGTACAGAGGCACCTGGCTGTACAACTTCAGTATTACAAAAAGATTTCACTGTAATTTTTCATCTCCCGTTCCTGACGATGGTGAGTACAAGCTGTGAATGACAGATCTGGTAGTATGTAGTTCACCACTGTGCAGGTAGGACTGAGGTGCAGTGCTGCCTCTCAGGGAGCAAAGGGACTGCCACAAGTTGGGATTCACCCCAGCCACCACGGGAGAACTCTCCACTGAAAGATTTTACAGAGAAAATTTCCATTTCGTTGTTGTCTTCTGCCGGTGTAGCTTCAACATGGGGAATATACCAAAGGGCACTGTTGCCTTTTGAAGTCGCATTAATAGAAACTTGGTTTATTGCTGAGAAAACGAATAGCATTATTTCATGTATGAAAAGGTTTCATATGAAAAAGTATAAAGCACTTTTACTGTCTCAAAGATCTGAAGTCACTTCTTCCCACCTTCCCCTGGCAAAGGTTACTAATGGCAGTGAAGAGGAATGCAGTTAGCCATGGCGGGACGTGAGGAGGCTGCACGGGCACGTGGGGCACACAGGGTGTCCTGAAGCTCACTCAGGTAGCTTTTTCACCTGCTGGGTCAGTCACTTCACATCATACCTGTGCTGAGTCCTCGGCATTTCAGGCTTTTCTTGTCCCTGGTGGGGACTGGAGAGTGATTTTTTGAGGCAAGAACCCACTAGCACCAAAGTGGGTTGCCTGGGGCTATTTAGGGGCCAGAAGATAGACTGTAGATAGAAACCAGTGGTTCTGACCTAGTTACCAGAACCACCTCTTTTGCTCACAATAGCTGTCACAAATTCCTCCTTCAGTAATGTCATCATGGTGTTTAAAACATATTTAAATAGTCTTTCATAGGCCTTTCACAGCCTTCCCAGCAACTCACCTTATTTACTACCTTTTTGACTAGGTCTTGAGAAACTACATTTCGGTTCTCCTGGTTTTTCTGTTCATTTGCTGCCATTCTTCCTCATAGCAAATGTGTTCTTTATACCACTTTCCAGAACAGCATTCTCCATGAAAGAATATTTTTGCTGCCTCCTTCAGGATGCTCCCTTGCAGGCAACACTATTCTTATACTTACATTCTTCATCTACTGCTATATTCTCTTAGGCTGTCCTGGTGGCAATGCTGCTTGATACTTCTGAAACTCAGCTTCAGGTCTTACTCCTTTCTGATAAGTCAAGCTCCAAGCACATTCATAAGCATACCCTAACTGCACCTCTGAACTGTGGGATTATTTTCCCCATTGCCCAACAATTCACATTTTTAAGTACCTGGCTCACTTTACTTTTTGGCACAAGCACTGCACATGAGTGGCTATGAGGTGAAATCTATGTTGAAACAGACGGGTTGCACAAAGGCAGTGTCAGAATCTTGAGTCCTCTGAGCTTTCAGAGGACCACAATTTAATCTAGGTGAGTCAAAGGTGCTAATGCAATGAGGCTCTCAGCCCTGGCATAAAATTTATCCTGGTGATTAGGAAAACCCTATAATTTGGGCTATTTTGGCACGTTAGGCACTTTCTAAAGCTAAATGGATCCCTTATCCCCTTATAGCTCCACTCTGTCTGTGAATCTGCTCTGACCAGCTGCTTGTACTTACTGCCATGCAGTCTGTCCTATTTATGCTTGTGTATTCTGTTCTGCATAGGAGATTATTTCTCTCCCATGTTAAAGAGTTTTCTGCTCTTGAGGTCTCATTAATATATTGGTTCTTGATACACACACACACACATAAAACCCCAACAAAAAATGCAAACCTAACTCCTCCTGTGACAAAGCCCAAAATTAATATGAAAGCAGGTTTGTTTTTATTGGAAATTGTAGTGGGATGTAATATAACAGATTAGGTGGTGACATGTGAGACAAATGGCCTAATTAATAACTCACCATTCCAGGGACTGTGTCAGCAGACATAGTTATTTTCTGTGGCATTTATTAAGGAATTTGTTGGTAGCATCCACGGAAACATCTCAAACAATTATCATTTTACATTTTAACTGAATTCTCACACATAACTTAAAAGGAAATACCAAAGGGAGATATCTAGGCTTCAGCAAAAGTGATTTTCAGAGGAGTGTAAATGCAGCCCTGAAAATTACGTCCTCTAGGACCACAGTCTTAATGTGCATGAGCTGTGGAGGAGAGAGTTGCTCACTCTGCCTTTCCCCACCCAAGGAGCTGTGATCATGCCCAAACATTCTTCAGCATGGGAGGACTTTAGGGCATATTGTCTCTGTCTGGTTCTTGTTAACATCACTGTTTCTCCCTCTGCCTCTGCCAATGGAGACAGCAGAATGTGGCTGAGCACTGTTCAGCCAGAGTGAAAGAACAGTCATTTAGGAATGTACAGGGTTCTTGACAAAGAGGGTCTTAATATGGAGTAAACAGGCTATTACTGGGCTATCCAGTAAGGGTCATAACCAGCTCCCATTATATTTTAAAGATAAATGTGTATGGGATTCCATTTAGCCTCCTTTAAAAACACAGCCCAAACCAACATGATCTGAGTAAATTCCTATTCCTACTCCTTATAAGGACGACACAAAGGAATGGGGAAGGATAGAGTTTCTTCAGTTTTCTGGAGCTTAAAGATGCAGATTCAATTTCTCATGTGAAATTAAAGGCAACTAGGTGTGTCAGCATTTTTGGAAATCTTTCTGCAGCCCTGATTCTCAAGACCACACAGGTATTTAGTTCCACCTTAAATCAATGGAAATTGAGCATCAGTCTGAAGATCTAAACCTTAGGAGGATTTTCAAAAGTGCCCAAAGTACCAATTTCCTGTTAATACCAAATATAGCCTGGCTGACTTGCACAGAACAGAATACAGTGTTTTCCATCAATGCCACGAAACATTCATTGGACATAGGCTGAATATATCTATTAAGCCTCTGATCTCAGGCTGTTTCTTCAACTACTTATCAATGTGCTTAGTTCAGTGCCCACAATTTCTCCCCCTGAAGTTACTAAGCATGTTTGTATCTGTGTGTGAAAGTGCCCATGGCAATGGGAGGGACTCATCACAAGTTTTTCCAGGCATTACCATTCTGTGTTCAAGAAAGCAGTAGCAATGTCAGTCACAAGGTTATCCAGGATCTGGTTTTTTTTAAGGTGTTGGGATCCTAAAGGGCTACAGTCAGGAGTGAACTCAGAAAACCTATCTCTGATATGAATACTAGCATGGAGAGATGAAAACTAGTTCAACAGCAGCCTTAAATAAAGGAACATGACTAAACAGGAATACATTCTTATTAGCAAACAGTTGTCTGTCCTACAGAAAGCAGAACATGCTAATATATGTAACTCTAAAGACAGACTCCAAAATATTTAATGTTCATGAGCAGAGGTGTTGACAGTTAAATTGAACTTCTGGCAGGCGTTTCCAGCTTGTGAGTGAGCAAACAGCAACTCTTCAGCTTTCACAACATTTACCAAAGATAATAATTACAAAGCCACATAGTTTCAGAATTAACTTTCATTTGTCAGGACAGTTAACAGCAGTGAGGAGCAAAGCCAAGAGAAAAGCCAAATGCTAGCAGGAAAATACTGACAAATCACTTGATGTAAAGATGAGCCTTGTAGTATGACAGGAGAGCACAGGACTTGCCATCTAGTCCCAGCAGGCCCACACTGAATCTATTACAGTTGCCCGACCTGGGGAGGAACCAGGCAGCGTTGGGGTTGTACCAAGAAGTGTAGTACAGCCCTGGGGCAGGATTTCCAGTCTGGCAGTGTCTCTTTCCCCCTTCATCCCTTTCCAAGTCTGAGTGGATGTGGGTGGGACTGCATCATTGTCGTAGCCAACAAACTCAGAACATGTGCTTTATGATGCCAGGGAAGAAGGGAGAAGGTATCTAACAGTGGATGACTTCCACCCCTGTGGGAAGGGAAGTGTAAGTGTTTGGCTTAATGAGAAGCAGTAAGTGTATTTCTTGGTGGGTTTGTTCCACCTCTTGCCTTGGCACCCACCCTCAATCTCCTCCTGTCACCTTCCCTCCTGCCCTATCTGGCCATCCCTCTGGCCTTGTTTCTTCTATTCTGCAGCAAAAGTGGCTGTTGGAAAGCAGCTCTCCAGAGCCAGTGTACCTCTTAACTGGCCTTTTATCTGGTTTTCATTGTAGATGCTGGAGTGTGCTGAATTTGACACAGGCTCAACAGGACACCTCACTCTGCAGTTATGTTTGCAGAAGCTGAATTTATGATATCAGGTCTGGGCTGTGCAAACTTGGGGTGCTGGTTCATTCATAACTGTTTTGCAAAGAGCTATCACTTATCATGTCTATTAATTCCTGTCTAGAATAAACATTGTAGATAAATGAGGGAGGAGGTGGGTGAACTGATTTGGGTTAAATAATCCCTAGCAACCTAAACTGGTTTCAGATACAATTTAGGATGACTGTTGAGTTTGGTTTTTGGGTTTTCGTTTTTTAACTCAACTAACCCAGAGCAGTGTTGATGCTCTCCTGCTTTCTGTCTTGGAACAGATCCAGAAACAGCAAAATACACTGCAGAAGAGGCTGTTCACGAAGGAGGTCTGGGAGTACAGAAGCAGGAGAGAGAGAAATTTTATGAGTGAGTCTGTTCATATTCATTTTCTGTCCTGATTATGCAGATTAAGAATGTTTCAATAAGCCTGTATTATTTGCAGTGCAGAAAGAAGACAGCCAGGATGCAGACCCCCTTGAGCTCTGCCTATCCACACATAAACAACAGTGGCTGCCCACAAGATGTTACTCTTGGGAGTAACTCACAGCTACAGCAGCTGCCACCAACTACAGTAGCTGCTCAGCTGGGGAGGCTTCCATAATGTTGACCATTATAACAGCAAATGATATCATACATTTGTTGCTTAACATGCAGCTCAGAAAAGAGAATATAAAAATCTTCTAGTCTTGCAGTTAAGCTACTGACTATCTTCAGTGCCTCTTAACAGACACAGTGTGAGGACCAAAGTCCCAACAATCTAGTCCAATGGTCCCCATGTGAATGAGTTGCAAACAGATTTCTGAGCATTGGAAAAATGTAGAAGTTTCCATAATATACCACAGCCTGGCTACAATTTGTCAATATCAGCAGAAGGATTGTGAGGTGTTACCGTAGTACTTCCCTTTTCACACTTCAGTAAGTTAAAATGAACATGAATCCATCCAATCTCCATACTGTTACTCCTTTCTAATGCTTCTGGAAGTGAGTACTACAGATAGACAATACCAGCGTCATGCTGGACGGAGGCAGAAACTCTTCTGGTAACTGCTGCTCTTAAAAAAAAAAAAAGTTTCAGCTTGCAGAGAATATCTGACTTCAGAGCAAGTATAAACAAAGTTGGAAATTTTGAACAGATGCTAAGAAACACAAGGCAATTACAGCTCCTTTAATGCAGCCTTTTTGTGTTGCAAGCACTGTGGCGTTTACAGAATTGTTTATTGTGGAGTTCTGTGGGTGCAATGCAGTATGTGCTGCTGCTGCTGTGTCTCTACGAAATAACATCAGGAGTACATGTAGGCAGACAGACCAACACATCAGATACGGTCAGGTCATCTTGCCTAGGATAGTTCCTAAATCTGAGACATTTTCTAAGATCTTGCTGTTCAGGAGTCCTGTTTTTCTGAAGGGTTTCATAAATCTCATTTTATCCACAAATGACCAGAGTTATGAACAGTCAAACCTGTAATGTCTCTAGGAAAGAAGGAGAAAATGAAGAAATCCCATTTGTACCCCAGTCATGGGTTCCTGGACGTGTACTGAGGTACTTGGTGGTTCTGGGACTGGTCAAAGGTGCTGCTGATGATGTTGACAATTTTCTGGAAAAGCAAACATTTGTTTGTAATGGGGACTTGTCCTATCAGACAGATCTGTCCTTTCAGACTTATATTGTTTGTGGCAGAAGAATAGGAAAGAGTTGTCAGCATCCTTGTCCCATATCAGCAAAAAGAGTATTTTTCTGTAGACTGTCATTGACCAGAAGAGTTTGGACTAAGTCCAGAGAGACTGGTTGAAAGCCTGGAGCACTTTTTGGACTACATTTTTACTACATTTAACCATTACTTTAGTTCTACTTTGCGTAGATCTTTTGCAAATGGGAGCATATGTGCACAAAAATATTGGGATGCAGGCTCTTCACAACAAAAAATCTATGCTTGGCACAGCATGGAAAGATGTATTTTAGATACTGTGCTCAGTCACATCTTTCACATATTCATATAATTTCTATCTGTTCCCACAGTGTCTGCTCACCTTCCTTAACTAACCCCACCAAGCTCTTGCCCTTGGGGCTAATCCTACTGTCTTCACTCGCCCAGACAATAATAACCCATCACTGCGTGATCAGCCATCTCCCAGCCTCTCTCACTGAGACCCTGTGGCTTTCTCTCCTGCACTAGGAAACAACAGGGTTTAGGGCAGGCAAGTGACCATCCAGGCAACCTCCATGCAGGCAGCGGCCAGGAAGCCAAGTCTCCCTTTTCACATGTTCTGGGAGGACCAATGTCAGATGTGCTCCACAGGGCACATTTGAGCTGCATCTGGGCTTCCTTTCATGGGCTTGTTGTCTGCGTGACTGATGCGCCTGGTATCAAGGCAGCTTTGGAGACGCCCTTAGCACACAGTAGGGATCCACCCTCTGGGCTTGAAGATCCTTCTCTTCTAATTATTTATAGAGAATTACACAGATCAAGTGTACAGACATGATTAGACCTACTATGGATTTAAGGGGTACTTTTATGTTGCATGGTGCAGAGTAAACTTCACTCTGCTGCATTCTGCTCAAAATATGTGTAGCAAGAAAGGATGCTTTCCTTGTAGGGATCTAGAAATACTCCCTATTGCTATAAACTAGTTGTGTAAAACCTCTGCATATGGCATACGGAAGGCTCAGGACTAGGTTGCCAAGGTCATACGGTGACCATAATATGGGACCTATGAATTCTATTTGTTGTCACACATCACTGTAACTGCATTAGAAGTGTTTTGCCCCTTCCTGTTTTTGCCTTTCTCCCTTAATTCTCACATTATCCCGGTGTCTCCATACATGAAGGCTGGAATGTTATTTCTTTTTAACTTCATATCATGATGACATCGGGACTGGGACTCCACAGGCTCGCACTGAAATAATTGATGCCATTTGCATTTCACATTCTAACAGCTTCATAACAAGATCTCTGTAGACTTGCACTGAAATTGTTTTCCCACTGAAGTCTTACAACACAGCAGCAATATAATGACATTTTAATGGGATCCCTATAGACTTGCCATGAAATTGTCACGAGAAAATAGTGACAATTGTTAATTGAATTGGGAGCTAAAATTGTTAAAATCAAATGTGAAAAGTAATTGCTCTGTGAGAAGAAACGCACAAATTTAGGTGCTGATCCTGCAAAGATATATGCATGTGAGTAATTTTGCTCATAGCAGCAATCCCCTTGAAATCTACTTCTCTGGGGAACAAAGTTAGGACCTAGAAGAAACCGACTCATTTCATCTTCTGCCTTCATATACAAAGTGGCCAACCCAAACACAACAATAAAAGGCTGTGCCTCAACTATTACATTTCCTATGCATGTCTGTACAGATGCTAAGCAGAAATTACCTGAAAAGCTTGGCACATGACATCGTACATCCTCTAACTGTACATAAATATAGTAACAGTTGCTTAGCTGGTAAAGCCCTTGGGTAAAAACATATTCATAATTAAATTGCTTGGAGTCATGTCACTGAGGGCAGCAGAGCTAGTATGCCATTCCCAGTATCACTTTCCTACAGATCCCAAAAGCTCAAACACACACCTGCTTTGGAGGCTAAACCTACAGCAAGGAAGCTGCTCTTTTTAGTCCTTGCATTTTCTGAGACATAAGAATGTATTTGAGTGAAAATTTCTCTCTTGTTTCTGGTGTGATGAGAGAAAATTGTTTTAAAAATGAACCTTGCAGTTCTCATGTCATCATGTAAGTGTGAGATTTTGGAGTTCAGTTCTTTCAGATTTCAAGAGGCTGCTAGAGTAGGCAATGCCACCTGACTCTGGAAAGCAGGGTGAATGCTCTGACCTTATCCCTTGCCTATAGCATTGTGTGTAAGAATTACACTGACATCAACTGACAGTTTTTTAGTTGGTCAGAAAACAGACAGAGCACAGCCAAAAATACTCCCACCTGATCAGAAGGACCTAAAACTGTTACATCCAACATAACAAGTTCTGTCTGGAAATAAAGTGGGTTTTACTGGGGACATTTCTGAGAGCACTTCTTCATAAGCAGTGCTGCATGTCAGGAGGAGGTAAGAAGATCAATACAGAAAACAACCCATTAGCAATGATAAATTATTCCCTTTCTCTCAAAAGAATCCTAGAGTCATTGATCTGTCATGGAATCCATGCAGACCTACTCCTCAGATCAACAAAAGGCTGAACAATAGTATCCTGATAGGTGGCCTGATAACTCAGGAGATTAGTGCAGGGCTGTCGGGTGAGCTCTGGGCCAGGGGTTCAACCTGATTTCATAGAAACCAAATCAGAACTTTCACCATCAACTTCAGCAAAAGTGGGAGACCTTTTTAAGTCAGGCAAAGCCAAAGCTAGGAACTGGCCTATCAGGAAAAAAAATACAGAGAGAACAAATCAGAAAACATTATTATGCCTGGGTTTGAATTCATGATTCATCTGCATCTCAAATATTTCATGCATTTCTAGCATTTCTTCATACCCAAAAAGGATGGAGTTTATCTAAAATAGGTAAAAAGGCTGATAAGAAGTAGAAATGGCTTCTGTTTAAGCAGAAATTGAAGAGATCCTTTCTTTGCGTTAAGGACTGTAACAGAACGCAGGGCATAAAGAAGGTGAAAAGTGTATATATAGTCATTATTTCTAACATCACACAGACACAAGGACAACCAATGAAAATAATTGCCAAAACTGAGTGAAGGAAGTCCTTTTTTTCACACAAAACATCTTTATCCTGTGGAACTCATGGCTGCAGGATATGGTAGATGGCAAAACCACAAAAGAAGAATGAAAGACATTATATGCTTTCATGGAGGATAGGTCTACTGGCAGGTTTTACAAATGATGCTCTGGATGCAACACTGATCTCACATTGTACCCTTATTCAGAGATGAGTAGATGCGCAGGGGAGAAGAGCAATATGTACCTCCCCTAACTCCTACGGTCTTAAGCATTCATTGGAGTTGACTGTCAGGGGACTTAATGAGACACACCTGGCTGCGGTGGGACAGGAGTGCAGCCAATGTCAAGTCTTATGGAGTGCTGTGTTGAATAAGTCTGCAGACTCTCAGAACTGGACAAGCTGTTTCCTTGTCAAACCACTGCTCCACTCCAACCAGCACCTCTGCTCCTGTCAGTTCTATCTGAATAATGAGGATTTTAGAAAGCAGAAAACCTGACTGACATCAGGGTCCTACATATGGCATCTTCAGATGGTCTGGGAGCTCCCTGGTGTGGCAGGGAGATGCTCCCCATGACCAAAGAGAGAGTTTCAAGCAGAAGGTTTATCAGTCCATTACACTCTCCAAGTCACTATGTTCCTCACAGACTAGACATCCAAGTGCACACTTACCTAGTGGATTATGAATTGTCATTCTAATTTTTCGGAATGATTTTTCTAATTTCCGATTTTCTAATTTTCTGAATGATTTTTCTAATTTTTTCTGAATGATTCTGAATTTTCATTCTATTTTTTAGAAAACATACAATATTATTTAGAAAAACTGTTTGCCTTTTGGCTTTGCTTTACAGCTAGGAACAAAACCAGACAGTGAAGCCAACCGTGGCTCCCTTCAGACTGCTCCTGAAATGCCTAAAGATGAACACATCCGACTAGCTCAGCTGTGCTGGAACTTCTGGCCAAAGAGGTCTATTTATTATGGCGTGTGATTGTCAAGTTGCTTATATCAGTGGCTTCACTGCTGCAGTTGCAGAAATCTTGGGTGGTCCTTGAGGTCATCACGACTGCTCTGCACCTGGGGCTGCAGAAAGTATTAAGAAATAAGGCATGCACATGGCTGGCTTGGTAGACTGTGACCAGTTGATCCAAAGTTGTGGGAACCACCAAGAGAGCTGTAATCCTTAAGGAGCCAGAGTCCATTCTCATGTATTCAGAGAGACCCATAATTATTTCAGCTGAAACCAGATCAGGCACCAGAGCTGGACAAGGGACAAAACATTAAGTTGTTTCATTTCATTCTGACCTCTTTTTATGGCAATAACTGCTAAAAGGAAAACAAATGTTCGTAGGGATCTGCTTTGTTCTGCCTTTACATGTGGAGCACACAAGGGGCCTTTTCATGCAAAAAAATGCATAAATCACTCCCCTAGTTTTACTTATGGGAAAGCAGCATTTTCATATTAGAGAAATACAGCCAGTAATGAGATGCACAGACATCCGACAAAGAAGAATAGATATTTCATGAAAAAAAAAAAAAAAGGAGATATGATTTAGATATTAGCCAAAATGAAGCAGGAACCTCATGAGGAAATGTGATTACAGGAATTATGCAGAGAAAGCATTCCACATATAGAGGGCCAGATTCTCAGCAGCTATAAGTAGATGTAGCTTTACTCACCCACTTTCAGAGAGATACACTACAAGAAATCAGTTCTGTGATCATCTTGGGATCATTTAATTAGTGGCTGCCTCTTTGCCCCTGTTCCTCCTTTTTTGTGTGCTAGTTTTACTGGTCATGAAAATATACTCAGCAGAAAAGTAATTTTTCTATTGTTTTTTACAGGGTCAGCTTCAGTTGGAACAGTGAACCATCAGACACACTGGGTGATGCAAAGACACTAATACTGATGCAGGGAGGTAGGTGGAACACCTGGAAAGAGTGAGAGAGAAGGTGGAAGCAGCTCTCAGCTGCTTCCACCTTCTCTCTTCACTTCACTCTTCTTCTCTTCACTCTTTCCAGTCAATAACATAAAGGCCTTCCAATATTCACTAGCTGGAGATACAGTGTTATGGATATAGCAATTTCAGCAAGAAAACAGCCACAGTAAAATATCAAACCAAATGATTTTAAGGTACAATCAAAGTAGCATGGTAATGTCATGCTATTTCTATATCATCTCAATATCAGACTAGATGTTTGCTTCTGATCAGATATCAACTATATTAGACATTGTAGAACTGCAGTGAATGACAGCAGAGCAAACCTTCATGTATATGATTTTTATTTCAAATACTTTGAAAGCAGTTATACTATATTTATAGCTGATCAAAACATAAAACTTATTTTAATAGAAGTAAGCTGTGCTTATTTTAAAGTGGGATTAGACATTTCTTCAGAATCACTTAGTAAAACACTGGTATGATAAAAAGCACAATGTTTGTAATAAGTTTTCAATAACAGTTTTGTTTAAAAATATATTATAAAATGTGATTATATAGTGAGAAAGTATATATAATGGGAAGCTATAGAAAAAATGTGTTTAAAATCAACTTGTGTTTCACTAAACAGAAAATGCTCAATGCTCCCACTATGGCTGTTTCACAGCCCTCTTTTATCTACTTTCTGTAACTTTTTAGTATTTCCTGTAATTATTTTGGGAAGCAATTCTAGGTTTGTTTCACATTTGTTGCTCATCTGAATGGTTCTGTCTAGATCTATGATAAGGTTGCTTAAAAACTACTGTGTAACAGAACTGCAGCCATAATATCTTAAGAGGATTTATAAATGAGCATGTTACAAAATAATCTTAGGTCTTTTGTTCACAGGATGTTATTTTTCCTTACTAAGGCTTATGCAGCACATAGGGTATAAAAATAAGAGAGAAACATTCTCAAAAAAAGGCTGGCAGATTCTTCATATGGGGTAAAATGCTTATAGGAGTCAACTTTTGGTGTGGACATTTTCATCATAGAAACTGATTGGGAAAACTCTTCAGGGGCATTTGTACATGCCCTTGCTCCAAAGGGCTAAGCATCTAGGTCCTGCCTCTTCTATACCTTCTTACTTCTTGATGGCAAGTCTGAGTTCCAATATGTTATATGCTTACATACTGCACAGTTAAGACTCATGAAGTAACTACATTGGACAGTCACAGTTTGCCTCTGCCAAAGACCTGTACTGGTACTTTGATGACTTCCCTTAGGCAGGCTGTAACCCTTATTTCCTTGAGTGGAAGAATCTACTCACTATGCCTATTCCGTAAACATTTTGACTGGTCCTTCAGTGCTCTAGCTCTCCCAGATGCAGTAAAACATTCCAGATGAAAATTTCTGTGTAAATAGTGTGTACAGATATCCTCGAGGTAAGAATACAAAGGGAGGTCTCCAGATTTCCCCAGAAGGCTCTAGTACAAACATGGCAAGGGAGTGGAGCAGTATAGACTCACCTCCTGGTAGCTTATTTCATTGTCTTCTGAAAAAGGACAGTGTATGAAAACACAGATGGCATTCTTCCCCATGTCACTGAGCCTCTAAATCATCAGCTTAGCTACAGGGGCTGTACATGCTCTGTGCATCAGCCCTGCAGTCCCACAAATATCTTGAAGTCTGTTATTACTCTCGAGACCTAACTTCATATCCATATAGTTGCTGTATGGACTCAGTTGCCTTCAAATACTTTCTGCCCCCTAGATAGGTACCAGAGATAGGTACACTCTCTGGGGAATGTTAACTTTCTTTGTCTGTCTGGTGTTCACCACTTCACACTTCCAAAAGGCCTTGGAGGTGACCAAACCAATCTCCCTTGAGTGTGCAGAGCCAAACCATGCTGTAAATTAGGCCATGCTTTAATACTCCGTTGGTGGAGAGCAGGTGATTATTTTCAAAAGAAAGAATATAAATTCCACTTGAGGATAGCTAGTTGCTCATAAACCCTACCTGCTCCTGAGAATAAATGGTGTAGGTGGGCTAGTTATCTGATCAGAAGCCATGTCTGAACACAGTGTAAATGTACTCAAGGTGGCTGCTGTGTGAGGAGAGGGAAGTGAGGAAGATGGCCATATGGGTCATATGTGACTGCAGTGAATTGACTAGAAAATCTTTTATCCTGGGTGAGCCCTAAAGTAAAACAAACATGTTCCACATGCACAGAGGAGTAGAGGAAAGCATTGCTATATAAACGATGATTTGCATTCAGATTCAATCACTATTTTAACCAGGATGTGGCATCCCACATCATAATGGCAGTCCTGAAGATTTAGGTTGAGTTTACCATCAAATAATACACTAAAGCTTTAATGCAAACCTGTATTTGATCCAAATTACTCACGCTGTGGTAGTTTAAATATGCATCCCTATTTATATGGGTTTGATCAAAACTGGCAGGCATAATACAAAGAGCAGTGTCAATTAAACTCTATGGGCAGAGAGGAATGTATGCAACATAAACAAGAAGTAGCAGTACGTCAGAGATTCTTGCCATCTATTGTTTAGAGGTGGTTGATGTGTAGTTCAGATGGACACTTCATCCATGAAGTGATCCTATAATCAGATTCACACAGGAAATGCATCATTTTCAGACATCATGCGTCTGCTCTCCCTCAGGATAAACCACTCTGGGAAAGCATGGTTCAAATAATGATGGATGTCACCTGTCGAAGTTACTTCTCGCCATTTGCAGCCTTCTAAATTTCTAGGAAAGGAAAATCACTGCAGGTGCCACAGGCAGATATCTCAGTGAGACAAATGCTGTGATTTTAATGCAATCTCCAAAAATGTTTACTCAACGTATCTGTAGCTCAGAAGATATAGCTCAGGTTTTTTCTTGCAGTTACCTGGTGGGATGGAAGAAAGTTGTTATCTGGACAACAGGTCACATTCACATGTGCTTTCAAATGATTTTTGAGGATATAAGTAAGAATCTACCTACCTATTGGGTTTGGAGCCAAGTATCTGGTGCCTCAGTTGTAGTAGAGGTAAATCACTGTTCTCCAGCAAATGCTGGGGGCTCTGACTCTCTAAAGGCTTTCCATGCAATAAAAAATATCACTCGTGTATTTTCCTGAGTAGGGGTGTAAGTGCTGCAGGCTTTAATATACAGAAAATGTCTATGCACAAATATATATATTTGTATGTTTATATATATATACATACACATATGTTTTCCTACTAGGAAAACAAGCAAGTGCTTTAATAAACTGAGATCATAATCACTCTTGCATGCATTTATGCACAGACACAAAGGGATGGAGACAACTGGATGTCTAAATAGAAATGTACATGTTCTGGCTGCTTTTGGCTTTGCTTTTCTCTCCAAGCCTCCCAGGCAAATGGCAGCAAGGCTCTGACTCTTTCCAAGTGAGCCTCCTGAGGCTTGTTTGCCTGAGTTCAGGCCTCTCACGGGGAGCACAATGAGCTGAGCTACCTTAAAATCTGCCCTGCATCCTTTATGGCGTCCGCATTGGGTATGTGAACAAGATTATGTTACCTTCTTGAGGTAGGCTTAAGAGTTATGTCATGTATTTAAGGGATATCAATAGTGCATGTGAAGTGTGCGCGTTCCTGAAAGCAAAAGGATTGCATTGTGACATGAAAAGTGATAGGAAGCACCAGCCTCAGGTTTCCTCAGCCCCAGTGAGCAGTTTAACAAGGCTTCATGATGCATGTCACCTCTCCTGCCATGCCCCTAGGACACACTGTGTGTCTTTATTCCTTGTGCATACTATACCACTTCATCTGTAATTATAAATATATGTTTAGTGTCACTTCAAAGCCTCCCCTTGACAGGGGTGTTCCCTTTTCAGGGATTTTGAATCTCTGACATTCCTTCTTCAGAAACTCCGGAGGAGGGTGTGATAGCCTCCTGCTGACAGTTACCTTTGTTCAAAGGGACTGCCAGAGAAAACCCATAGTAATGCAGAGGGAAAATCGACTTTTGTGTCATCCATTGGACATGTATTAGTTTCTATAACGGGAGGCCATTTTCTGTGCTTGGCTGTTTTTTTTTTTACCTGGAAGGTATTTAATGGTGGGTACAGGGAGCAGATTTGTAAGACATGAAAAGGTTAGCAGCAGTTTAGACTTTCCACCAGGTAAGTGTGCTGAACAGAAAAAACTTCCTTCTGGCTGTGCTTGTTCATTGCATGTATTTTACAGAGTCCAGCCATGGAAGCTGGAACTTAGGTAACCCAGTTATTCCTTTTGTGGCATTTTCCTGTGATCTGGCCGTTTTTTCAGAAGTATGCATCTGTCAGCTTATTATATTATTATATTACAGTACCATCTAGAGGTCCCAAATGGGATCAGGGCTCTACATAGTAGGTGTAGCACACAGTTGTTTTTTATGAGATAAAATGGGCATATAAGAAGCATTATTGTCTCTATTTTATGAACTTCATAGCTGTCCCTATTTTATAAATTTTGTGTACAGTCAGGTGCATACAGTCAGACAAGGAATACAAACCTGCCAAGTCTGTTACTTTGGATATACTGCTTTTAAAGACAGACGCCTGCCCTGCATAGATTCCACCAGGAATCTGCTGGATTTCTGGCTATGCAGGAGCCATCAAGAGCTGCCAGACAAAAAGTGTGTTGTGCAGATCAGCACATCTCAAACGCATCCAGTTACTTCCTTTGGACTGGCTGAGAGGTATGGAAATAAGAGACTGAGCTGGGACATGAACAAGGTCAGCTGAGTGTTAATCACAAAGCTCTCCTGCCACCTTACTGTTCGTTGGTCATAGTCACACCAAAATGAGAAAAACACAGTCTGGGAAACTTTCATCTTCTTTGTAAGGGGTTCGTATTTCTGAAAGACTTTTCATCATGTAGGATTTATGAAGATATTTCTGAGGGGGTGAGTTTCCAGACCTTTAGCCCTTGACCTAAAGAAGATGTTCTCATAGACTTCCTATGAAAATCCCACAGTGAAATGTTGCTGGACAGCAATACTACAAAGCTGAATTCATGGCAAATTTGGGCCATGAGAACAACTTTAGGGAGCTAGAATCCACAAGCAATTTGAAATATCTTTACTCAGACAGGTGGAGCATTATCCTCCAAGAAGGCAGCGAGGCAGTAGTTGATCCCATTGGATGTAAGCTAAGACAATGAGCTTGAACAAATAGCCAGACCCAAATTGCCTAATTTACGTATAGCAGCACTTAATTACAAGCCAATTTAGCTCCAGGAAGATGACCCAGTGCATCTAAATGAGTCAGACAGACCAAATGTACAGTTAATAGAGGAAGGTAGGAGTTTCTGAATGGCAATCCAGAAAGCTGGTGTGTTGGGTGGGAACTGTGAGAACACAAATTACAAAACATGCTAGACGCACAGGGGCAGAATATCTGACAACTCTTCCTGCTTCAGGACACCACAGGCTTTCATTCACCTGGGAATCAGAACTCTCTCCTGAGCTTATCGGTGAAGAGAGATGTCAGCACCAAAAAAAATGGTAGAGAAAATGCTAGATCTTAATGTTATGGCACATGCATAGAAAGAAAAACATCCTCTTGGAGATTACCAAGTTGCAGAGGTGTGACTTTGCATTCCCAGCTGTACAGCAAGACAGCTTCAGCAGGAGCAAGGGATGGGGCGCTGGTACGAACGCCTGATAGACTGGAGGTAAGGTCACAAGGCTGGGAAGGATGGAAGAGTGAGGGCAGTCCTGCACTAAAGGCAGAAGGCTCGGCTGGGAGGGCAGAGCCCTAGCATGCCCTTCACTCCTGCCTGTCTCTTTCTTGCCCTTTTTCTGCTCTGTTAGCATATACAGAGCCTGACAGGGAGCTTTGATGCGTAGCACAGGGGAGCCCTGAGGGTCTACCAGTGCGGAAAAGCAGGCAACCTGGGTTTTCTTCTGGGACTTAAATACATCCCTGAGCTAGGTTGTCAGGGTCTAGTTCAAAGAATCTAGACTGGCTTTTTTTTTTTTTTTTTTTTTTTAAAGTAGTCAGAGTAACAGAAGTATTTTTACTGCAGTACGATTTAGCTGTCCTGTGCCTTAGGTTTTTCGAACTCCCTCTCAGCTCTCTGTGACTGTCCACAGTGTTGTCACCTGATACTTTCATCTTGGAATTAGATTGGCATTGGGTTACAAAGCTCACTTCATCTCCTAGTCAAATGCTTCACTAAATTAGTGCACATGAGGTAATACAGACATCAGCTCTGAAGAGACTCATCCTCCCAACTTTAATGAAGATACAGAGCTGTTGGCCACAAGATGGAAGAAAAAACACTGAATACTGAAAGGGAGACAGCAAATATTTACTTCAGTCTGCATCTCTGTTCAGGCTTTGACAGCATGCAGGACAAAACATGTCTTAGAGACGTTAATTCCATGGTCTTATTTTTGCTCTTGTGGCAAAGGAGGTCCAAGGTTTTGCAGTCTAACACCCTGCGTTTCCATCAGTTGAGACTGCAACATTTCTGAGCTTTCTCATTGTGACACTTTGTTTTACCTGCTCTTATCAGAATCTATCAAGAACTCTGGATGTTCAGCTCTTCTGTATACCCAATCCCCCTGGACTGTGTCTTTATCAATGGACTATATTGTCTGCGGTTTTTTGTAAATGTGACGGGGCTTTGTGACCTGGAATGTGCTATAGTGTCATTGGTTACACTTCATCTCATTTCTGTATATCTAGTAATAAGGTGTCCAAGACCACTTAGATATTTTTGATCAGCCCTTATTCATCTGTTAAGGATGCTAAGTCAAACTTTGTGTGTGAAGAGGAAATCTGTTTCTTCTGTTATTGCACATCAGGGTATTTGGGGCCATCTGCTAACACTGACTGTATGGGTATATTTTATGGAATGTTGCATAACTACATGACCACTCTTCTGTCTGGACTGTGGTGGGCTCAGAGTGTGCGGGAGGGAGGAGGGCGGGGGATGCCAACATAAGAGGCAAGAAATGACAACAGATACTTCATGCTGGATGCAACACTGATCTTGTAATCTTGTAAGATCTATTCAAAGTCTAGGTGAGCTTTGCTATTAAATAGTTGTTTTTCTAAAAATGGGGCAGGGGAATTCACCCCAGAGATGAAATCTCATAGGACCCTGACACTTTAAGCTTTAGAAAAGGCGCTATGAACAACAACAACAAAACAAAAATGTCATGATTATTTTTTTACATGAAATGAGACTGATCCTTCCATCTCCTGTGGTCCGAAACCACAGATACGGTATTTTGAGGTACTTGCCTTTTATGAAAGAATGATGGTGCTAAACACTCAGAGCCACCTTTGTGACTCTGGACCTAAGGACTTAAGACCTTTGGATAGCTGGATTATGGGGCACTCAGCACTATGCAAATTGCCTGTAAGAGCAAACTCTGGTGGCTGGCTTTGTGACACTGTACCTGTCCCAGAGGAGGCTAAATACTATGTTGTATGACTGACCTACATATGACTACAGAAGAAGAGAAATATTCCCTGCTACAGTTTCTGCCAAGTGTTATAGAGGTCTGATTGGACAGATGAATGATGGCAAACGCACTTCTAATAAAGCCAATGCCATTAAGTTAGAAAATGAGGCTGCTATCATGTATGAGTGGTGGCAGAAGCATTTCTAGCTTAACAGAGTCTGACAAGACCTCCTCAATGTACTCAAATGAAATCAATGTCATCACCTAATCAGTTAAACAGGTAATGGATTACTTAAAAAAATAAAATTTAAACTCTAGCTGCAGTAGCTCATTTGGAAAGAAAGAACATGTGACTTGTACAGATAATGTAAAATATTTTAACAGTTGTCATATTTTCCAGGTTCAGGGAGAAGCTGTTTCAACCTGAGCAGCTGAGATGTGTACTGCAGCATGGCGGCAGAATTTTGGGACATGTCATGAATCTATGGACAAAGGAATTTGCAAGCTTTATCAGTCGTTGCCTGGGTTTGCAGAACAGGTCAGCTCAATATACATGAGCAGCGTCTGTTTCTGCTTTTAAGATCACAATGTGCAATGTGAACCATCACCCACTGGATAGAAATGGGGTGATAGGATGAGAATCCAGCACTTCAATGAATAAGAGAGAAAGTATTTGCTGTCATTGCTAGGGAGCTAGTGAAAGAGGCTGAAAGGAGTGGGGACAGATCTCAGGTTTTCTTAGACTCTCATGAGTAAACTGGAGAAGGTAGAACCATAGCTAACAATCTCAGATAGGGACTGGATAGCAGTGTAGCTCTTCTGCACTAGCACTATAGCTCTCCTACGCATGCATAGTTACTCTAATGGATTAGAATAGATCCCTTGCCTTGGCTCCGAGTTACTGCCTAACCCATGGAAACAAGGCAGGTCTTTGCAGGCTGCTGACACAAGAGGGTTCTCATGCCTCTTTCTGCAGCACGTGCGATGGGTCAGTGTCCAGGCCAGGCCAGTGGCCTTGGGCGGATGCTAAATCTGACTCAGTGTGCCTACTCCTGTGCTCACAAAACAGCTCAGAAAGTCACCACCGAGCTAGACTGGAAGTGATGCTGACCCTTTTCTCCTGAGGAAACAGGCATCCTTCTGCACACCACATTTTAACAGCTCTTCAAGCGTCGCCGAGCCATCATTCCTTCCCTCCCCGGGGAGGGTGACCCATTAACAGACCAGGAGAACGGGAACCGCCAAGCTCTCCTTCTTTAAGATGCACCTAGTAATTAGGGACTAGTTAAGGAACTACTAATTAGTCCCCAGCCATCCCTCCCCCTCTTTAAGACGGTGTTAGGACGCGCACGGGAGCGCGCCCGGCGGCAGCCGNNGCCGCGGCGCCACCAGTAGGTGGCGCCGCGGCCTCAGCCAGGGCCGCCGCCGCCGGGCGCGCTCCCGCAGGCGGGGACGCGCCCGGGGGAAGGCTGAGGTGGGGAACGACGACGACCTGGTTCACTCTTCCCAGATCTACAACCCCAAATAAGTGGAGTAGCCCCGGGCGGGAGGGACCCCAGCCCACGGCAGGCTAAGCGTGCATCGCCTGGGGCAGCAGAGGGACCCTCCTGGAAGCGAATTTTTGCGGGGGAGCGGGCTAGGGTTTGGAGGATGATCCATTTGGTCCTTATCAGTGTGGTTAGAGGAGGGGAGGATGGGGCCAAAACCCCAGGGCTAGGTGGCACCCTCGCAGTGTGGTGTGGAAGCCAGGCCAGCTACACAAGAGGAGGGGATAATGACCGGCCTGACCCCTGTGGCCATGGCCGTGTGATGCACTGCTATTGTTTTTATGGAAGCTGAAGGGGTTAAATTGCATTTGACTAGATGACAGCGAGTGAAGTAGGGGTTAATTCACACCAGGGGACAAGTTCTTGGGACAAGTGAAGATGGTTTTGTTGTAGTATGTTGATCAGAGGTGATGTCTCCTCTGGAACAAGCCAGTTGAACCCAATAAAAGGTTTGGTTTACTTGCCTCTTGATCATTTTTGCTCTTTATATTGCTCTTGTCAAAATAAACCCTAAAATAGCTCAATATATAACTCAAAAATAACTCAAAATAAACACCAAAATAAACACAAAATAACCCCACAGCTCCATCCAAATTCCCTGCAGGTACCCTGCCTGCCATCAATACTTCTCCCTTCTTTTTAACCCGTGATTTCTGCTTACACCAGATGGAGTAGATACCCAAAGTGAGGGGAGAGGTACTCGTCACACCTCAGACCTCACCCATTATTTTGTGACCATTTTGTGCTGACCACCTGTCTCTCAGATGCTGCTGCCTGTGTTTCCAAAGCTAGTTCTTGCAGGCAGGAGAAGAACAGATGAGTCCTGCTCTATCCACTGTCTTTGCCCTCTTTATGTCAAGTGGCTAAATGGGGAACCCGCCACTCATGTTGCTAATCCAGAACCTTCTGTGCTATTCTAGGGTTTTTTGAGCTCCCCTCTTTATGAAGAAGGTTATACACTTCCCTCCTGTGGGATGATGACTGGGGGGCTTCTTCCAGCCTACTCTAAGTTGAATTTTATTCTGAGATAAATTTTATTTCAAGATGAGCACATTAAGAGAGAAACTACTGATGTTGGGAGGAATGGGGTGAGATCTTCACCACAACAAAAGAAAAATGCTTAATACAGAAATCATAGAGAATTTGTTTCCTTTCTTTCATCAGAAAGTTGACCTTTCCTGATTATAAGATTCTATATTTTCAGACAGAAAATTATTGTTATTATGAATTTCTCTTAGTTTTGACCACAGCAGGAGATCTCCACCTCTAGCTTGCCTGCTGACTCTGTGCAACCTGCTGTGGACACGTGTCTAGTCTAAACTTTGTCCTAGAAGTTCCAAGGGTCTTTTCCCTAATATGACATCAATCATGTGAGGCAGAAATGCTGAAGTCCTCTAGGAAAAATAGCGACTGGGAGTGGTCCATGCCAAACCAATTAATTCAAGCAATTGCTCCAGGTTCAATTTGCTCCAGGAAAAAAAAAAGTATAAAAAATGTCTGGGAGTGCACTAAATGAATTATCCCGTGTGAGACCATTCCCTCGCTGCCATCATCCTTCATGGCCACTCCTCACACCTGGGGATAAAAATTGCTTCTTATTTTATACCGCATGTGCAATAAACTCATCACTTTAAGGAAGCTTTGGACCTTTTTCACATGTGAAAACTGATTGCAACAGGGCTGTCAAAAAAGAATCCTGACATGGAAAATTAATCATTCATTTTACTATGTAATCACAAAAGTGAATGATGAAAGAGGTACAGTAGCTGTATGTGTATTTTATTAGATTGTTTCATAGTGAAATCTTACCTGGAAATTAATTTTAAATTCCTGGGAGCAAGCCTGAAGTTGGAAGGGTGCCTGAATGGCTCTGAAAAAAAAACCACATTAAGTTTAATGGTAGTGTATCAAATCAAGAACGAAGTATTTAGTGAGAGCAGTATTTGACATAATCTCTGACATCTTCATTAACAAGCAGAGGGAATACAACACCTATCACTGACACTTTCAAATGACACTGGGTTAGGAAATATTGCTGAACTGAGAATGAAGTAAAGGAATCCAGGGGGATTAAAATGGGGATAGAAATGAACAATATGCGATTTGTTGCAGGAGAAGAGTACAACATGAAGATACCTGTGAAAAATAATTAATGGAGAGTAAAAATCGGGCATGCTAGTGAATGCAAAGGTGCATATGCCCCTTCACTATATTGCTGTGCCAGTCCAAGATAACTGATCTATGTATTTGTTTATGTCATAGCGTAGAATTACAATAGTTCTCATGTGATCCCACGCTTCTGTCACATGATGTTAAATTCAGGGCAGTATTATTTGAACAGTAGGGACAAATTGGAGAAACTTCAGGGAAGATCAACAGAAGCAATCTGAGGTTTAACAGAAAAGTATTTATATATAAAATACTGCATAATATAGAATGTGTATATAAAAAGGTTTATCCTTTGGTGGGGACAAATCAGGATGTGTATCTGTTCCCTAGTAAAAACAGAAAACTGTAAAATATCCTGTATCATAGAACAGACACCTAGACAGCTCTGTAGGCAGTGTCAACAAGACTCACAATCCAAGCACTGGACACTATTTATTTTACAGCTCATTATACCTTACCCTTATGGGTGGCTCCTGTCTAATTTTGGACGTCAGCTGTTCCGTCACTGACAACACTGAAAGGTAAAATATGCGCTTACAACAGGTAACTTTTAATCTGAATTGTAGACAATAAAATGAAAGTGGCAAAACAGTATTCCCCTCAAGCCTGTATTTATTTCCAGGAGGAATAAGTCTACCAGTAGATAAAAGGAAATGAGCCCTTTCTAGAAATCATGTACATCACCTGCAAGATTTTGTCATCACAGAAACAGTAATTGACTTACAGCGTTTGCCATTGAAACTGTCCCATGACCACCATTTGCTTGGCAACATGATTGGCAATTGTGGGAGAAGAGGCTGTGATGAAATGCTTACCATAAGCCATGTTGTGTCCTATCACATCATAAAACCTGTTACTGTACTGTGACAGAGAATGCTGATGGCAGCAAAAGGCAAAATAGAGGTTTATGGCTTTGCAGCGTGAGATATCAAAACTGTTTAATGGATAGCAGTGTTCTTCAGAAGTCACAGGCAATGGCAGCCTTGATAGAGGAGGCTGCACTTCACAAATAAAGGAGGCTAGGCTCGGTCCAGGACACTGTAAAATGTGTTGGTGGCAGTGTCAGATGTTCTGGAAATTTATAAAGCTCTTTTGCTCGAGAGTTTTAATCTACAAATGAGTCACAGAATCACAGAATCACTTACGTTGATTCTGAAAAGGAACGGACCTTTTAAGATCATCTAGTCCAACCAATGAGAAAAAACAAAAAAAAACAGAAAAAACCACCACACAAACCACACACCACACCCAAAACAACACCAGACCCCTCACCAGCTTCATTGCCCTCCTCTGGACCTGCTCCAGCACCTCAATGTCTTTCTTGTGGTAGGGGGCAAAGGAGTCTGAGTTAAAAGGAGTTTGAGTTCATATTGGTTATCAATAGTTTGAACTTCCAGGCTTGTCAGCTGGTTTCCTGTCCCAGATTGCTCAGCAATAAAACAATTACGTTGCTTTTGTATACAGGTGCTTGTAGACATACCCGTATCCTGAAGCACACAGGTCACACTGGGTGCTCCTCATGCTGATGATCACTCTGCAATGGACAGTCAAATTAGCACACTCATCTGTTGTGAGGAGCTGGTTATGGGTTCCCAGTAACACATTCCCCCTCTTTTTTTTGAAACATTCTCATTTAGATACCCAGATCTGGCAAATCCACCATTTCAGCACAATCACAGATAAAAAGCAGCATTGCCTTCCACCCCCTATTTCAGTTGAATAAAACCTACCTGTTTGCAAGCGACAGACGAGAATTGATTAGATAAACATCAATGTCAGTGATGTGCTTGTATGCAAAGGAGCAATTTTATTTTTGACTTAATGTACCCAGAGGTTAGATACAGTTGCCACAAAGTCAGAAGGCAAAATTAATTGCTATTATGCCGTAAATAAATGCTGGACCATTTTACAGCTCTATCTGGCTTCTGTCCCCCCCGCCAGCCTCCCCCAGCCAGTACTGCTGCACCAGCTGGAGACTGCCGTGCTGGTGCTTTACACCTGAGAGAGGACCACTGGGACCAGCAACCACATTTGGGAAATACACACAAATGTTGCACAAACGCTTCCGACCTGCCCGGGAGTCAGCATTTTTCGCTCCTTGGAGAGCGGGGACTTGCAAGAAATGAGGAAACATTAATTGGGTGAGTGTCTCCTCTTGACACAAATGAGCGCCAGCGAGCGGCGGGTGGCAGTGAGTCTGTGGTCTGGTGTGGGGGTGGTAAACCCCAGCCAACCGTTCACCCTTCCGTGTCTCCCCACCTCAGGTTCACACACTGGGTGTGTGATTGGTGGTCCCTGACGGTGCCTGACTGCCCGACACCGTTTCGCTTCTGCGTGACATGACAGAGCAGGCCTCCTCCATAATGCCGCAGATAGACGTAAACAGATGCTCCAAACAGATGTAATCCAACACAGATGTGATCTGAAGATTCCCAGGCGGGCTCTGGGGTCCAGCCAAGCTACGCATAGGGCAGATTGATGGCAAGCTGGAAAGGGGGCGAGGGGCTCGCTTTTCCACCCTCCTGATGCTGGCTGAGCAGAGTGAGCTACATATGGCAGATACGACCGTGGACCAGCTGCTGGGGGGCACCTAGAGGCGACTGGGCTGCAGGATGGGCTCCTTCACCCCGCCATGTAGTGCCTGCTCTTGCCCCTGCCCCGTGCTGGCTGCAGGGCTGCAGGCATTGTTGTCCTTGGAGGATCTTTGTTGTAGCAGATGATCCTGTAAGGGCCAGATGGTTGGGGTTTTTTTAACCAGAACCTACCCAGACAGCCTGCTCTTCCACTGTGATGCTTTCTTTCTAGAGGATGGTGAGCAACAAGGGGTGTATGAATTTTCTGTAACTAGCAGAGAGGGCAGTAAAGCCATTCCTACCCATATAAAACCCCTTTTCTTGAGGCATATTCATTAAAGGAAGATTGAGGAAGTTGTGGAGTGAGGAAAGTGGGGGAGTTAGTGCCAGAAATGAAGGGTGGGGACAATGGGTCTTTCTTTCTATGTCATCCCTGCATCTGGTGCTGCTGTTGGGTCTCCACTGATTCCCCAGGTTTCCTTTTCCAGAATCTCCTGGTTCCCTGTCTCACAAAAGAAGACAGATTTGCTGGAGGATTATGAGGAAGACAGATCAGAAGGTGAACAGGGACGAAAAGAAGTGTGGTTTTACGAGAAGAGTAGTGCCACCTAGAGCAAGTCCCAAACTGGAGGTGTGTACTCTGTGGGGGCAGGGATATTTGGACCCATTTCAAGGAAATTTTGACTGCAGAATTTCCTCATTTAGGATCCTAGAATGTGGGGGTGGAAAAAAAAATCCTCGAGATGTAGTTATCTAAGCAAATGCAATGTGTATTTCTATGAGAGAGAAGTAGTCACTTCTTAAATTGACTCATGCTATGGGCTTGATCCAAAGTCCATGGAAAAACTCTGACTTCAGGGATCCTTGGGGTGTAGGTGGGAACTTTGCCACTGTCTTCAAAAAGAACAGAGCCAGGCCTTTGCTCTTGGCTGAAAAACAAATGCAGGGAAAAGACACAAATCCTTTTCACATGCTTTAGAAATAATTTATTGTTTGAATATCTGTAGCTATACCATTGTTAGTAACATTAAACACCCACGAATCTATGTTTTAAAGCATATTGTACCTAAAATTTTACACATATCTGCTTACGTTCTAGTTGTAAAACAGTCACTTAATAGAAAAAGTAATCATATAAAGACTGTATAGATTGAAAGCCAAGTGTTAAAAAGAACCTTTGAGTCCTTTTTGATTAAGATCAAGTTTTCTGACTCGTGCACGGGAACACTCTGCTTTTTAGAACAGCTATTTTTATTCGTCTTTTCTTACAGAAGACTGCTGCATGATAGTAGCTATGAGTTCAATAGACAGGGCAGGTGGGGACTTTTTCAAAAGCCTATACTAATTAATTTGAAGGCGATGTGAAAAATAATAGTAGTAAACATAAAATACCCATTTGTCAAAGTCCATATTGCCTGCAGAAAAAGAAAGGAGAATTCTAACAACCTTTCTACATGAAAACATTGTTAAGACATTGAAATTGTTGAAAAGTTTTGGAGAGGTCTTTTGAAATAGAGGAGTCAGTTTAAATTTATATTCATCTTTATATTTATATTAATATGCGGTATGTTTACAGTAATATTTTTAGAAAGAGGCTAAAATTGAAAAGCATACAATGATGAGAAGAACAAAGAAGAAAAAAATAGATTGAGATTCTCAACTCTTCCTGAGATTTTTCGACATCCCGTTTCTTTAACTCTATTTAGCTTTTCTATCTCTATAAATAGGTAACACCAAACTAAACTGATTTTGACCCAAGCTGCCCTTGTCACCAAAGCTGTCCTTGGGAAGTACTGACTTTCACCGACCCCAGATTCATCTAGGGACGACTTGGGCATGTGATTTTCCTTCAAGAATGCCCTGTAAATATAAACAACTATTACGACTCCAGTACATTTAATGACAAAAACGTGCTAATGCCGTGCTGACGACGTTCGCCCTTGCATTACATTCCTTATAAGGGCGATGCTGCTCGATGCGGTCAGCCGGGCTGCGGGACGACCCAGCCGAGCGGCGATCCCTCCCGCGCTCCCCTCGCTGCCCTCTCGGCTTTGCTCCGAGTAAAAGAACCTCAAGCAAAGGTGTGCTCCCCCCTCCCCACCTCCCTGTCCCCCCCTCACCCTCTCTCCCCTCGGGGGTGCGCGGCTCGGAGTCCCCTGCCGAAGGGCGCTCCGACGGGGCCTCACCGTTGGTAACACTAATCGACGGGAAACGTGAGAGGGAGACGAAAACCCACCTCTTCCCCCAAAACTCTGGCTCCCCTGGACTGCCAAGAGGATGATTTTGGGGGGAAAAAAATAAAAACACCACCAAAACAAACCACCCAGCCCCACGCCGCCATGGGCAGCTCTCCGCCGCCGAGGGCAGACGGGGAGAGAGCGCCCACGGCTGCGCGGGGGGCGGCTACGCGTGTGCTGCCGGCCCGGCCCCGCCGCCAGCCCTTGCGGGGATTTTCCTTCCCTCGCTCAGTTGGCGGGGCAGAGCGGGGAGCGGCGGGGCGGGGGGGGGGCTGCGGGTTAGCGGCCAGGGCCCCGCATGGCAGCCGCCCGTGAGGCCCAAGTGGGGGGGCACGGAGGGGCAAGGGGTGCGGGGGTGACCCAGCCGCAAGGAAAGCACCTGCCCCGCCGAGGAAGTGCTTTTAATTAAGGGCCGTAATGATCTCCCCCCCGGGGAGGGAGGAGGTGAGTCAAGTGCTGTGGCACGCCCGGCCGAGATCTTTCTTTCACTGGCGGCTTGACCCGAGCTGCTGGAGCCCGGTTAAAGTTACGGCAGTGGGAGAGTTAAAAAAGCCCCCGGAGCCCCGGCCGCCGAAGGGCCCCCCGCAGGCCCCACGGGCTGCCCCCCGCTTCCCCGGTAACGCTTCTCTCTCCAGCACGTCCCAAGTGGAGAGAAAGGGCCAAAGGGGTTTTGGGGGAAAACGACACTTTTCCCCGCCGTAACAGCTCCTTCCCCCGCCTCTCCGCCTTCCCTGCTGGAAAAGGAAAAATCCCAGCGAGGCCCCTGGGCCGGCCCGAGGCAGACGGGTGGTTTTCGGCGAGGTCCCCTCTGTGGGTCCGAGCTGCCGGTGGCCCCTCGATGGGGGGAGCCCCCCGCCGCCCCCGCCGATGGCCCCGCCAGAGGCGCGCCTGGGGCCCGGGCACGTCGGCGCTCGCCCGGTCGCGAAGCCCCGGAGGTAGGGCTTGTGTCTCTGTTGCCCGCACCTCAGAGAAGCCGTTTCAGAAGGTGCCCAGGGCATGAGGAGAGAGGAGGGAGCCTGCCCCGAGGTGGGGTACGGGGGGGGCGGGGCACGGCAGGCTGCCGGGTCCTGTCCCCGCCAACGTTAAAATGGCCTGCGGGGTTTGTCGGCTCGGTTGGCCCCTCTGAGGCGGCACCTTTCGAGGAGTGCAAGGAAAATACTGTCTTGCAGTCGCTGTAATCCACGGTTTTCATTTACTATTATTCAATCAGGATTTATCTCTGCTTTTTTAGGAGGCTACTTTTCCAGGACTGTTACTCGATACTGATCCATTAAATCATTCCAGCTGAGAGATTAAATGTATGATTTGCAACCAGCTGGATTTCTTAAATGGTGTCTTCGCCTCCCTTCAGAGTATGAGCAGACCCGACGAAAAAAAAAAAAAAAAAAAAAACAACAAAAAACCCACTTCGCTTTGGCATGGAAACTCTCGCATTTGCCCGAAGATTACCACACGGAGTTCATTCAATGCCAACAGTATTCTCTTCCTTTCTCTTCACTGGATTAGATTTCCCCCAGCCATAAAATGCCTCCGAAAGCGAGATACCATCGAAATGGCAACGCATGCCAACCGAGCCGGTAGGCAGCAGGCTCAAGCCTTCTCTCGCACTAACATCACAGCCCCTCTCTGCTTTTCGCAGGGCGGCTCCTGGCTCCGGTGAGCCCATGGCTCCGACGCGGCCCAGAGGAGGGGGGAGCCGGGGCGTCGCCGGGCACCTACAGGGGCACCGCCGGGCTGGGGACCCTCCGCACCGCAGACCGACCGTGGGGGCATTTTGCGGCCTCGAAGGGCAGTAGGGGGTATAAGGAAGGCAGGGGAGCCTGCACCCGGTGGACACTGCTCTCCGCCGTGCCCCTCGACGTCTGCCTCAGCCGAACCATGTGGAGCGGGGGTACGGACCTCCCGGACCCTTCCCAGCCGCCGGGTGTGCGAGAGGCGATTTCGGGCAGCCCCTCGGCCCCTTCTTGGGGCACGTCAGTCAGGGTCAGGCTCTCCTTGGGGTACAACCTCCCCTCGCCGCCCGTGCGGGGGCACCGGCAAGGGCCCGGCGGGCGAGTGGCAGGAGGTGGGGACGGGCAGTGCGGTCCTTCCCCCCGCACTGGGCTCGGGAGGGTGTGTTTGTGTGTGTGTTTGTGCGTGTGTTTCAAATTAATGGTGACGGCAGCAGTGCCCCGCTGAGTATCACCAAAGCGGCGTCATTTGCCGATGGCCCAGCACTAGTCGACGTAATAAATACACCCGAATTAGAGTAATTATGGGAGAGCGACTGGCCGCCCTAAACCTCCCGAGATCCCCCGCGGGAACGGCATCTCGGAGGCTGGCAGAAATAACCATCAGGTCTCAAAAGTAATAGCCTGTAGGTGGGAAACACCCTCGCTTTCTCTGTGACGGCCTCGCCCAAGAAAAAAAAAAAAAAAAAAAGAAAAGAAAAGAATGCTCCTTCTAAGCTGAAAGGTATCTGGGGCTTTTCTCCGGCCGAAACCACCCCGCAGAGCCGCGGCACCGTGGGGAATCTGCCGCACCTATGGAGGTGCACGGACATTTTCTGGGCACGTTGGGGGAGATGGAGCCCGGCTCCGCACACACCCGCAGAGCCCGGTGTCAGCATCACCTCTTGCCTCCCACCGCCTCGCCTTCTGCTAAAATCGCGAGTGAGGTGGGATCGTCCACCTCCGGCCCTTCTAATTTGGGAAGGCAGCAAGGTTGCTGCGTGGGGACGGAGCCTACCCCCACGCCGCTCCCCACGGCCACTCGCGGGGGCCTCCGCCGCCCGGCTCCGCGCCCTGCGCAGCGCTGCCAACACCTCCCTGCCCCGCGTCTGGTTTCGTTTGAATCCGGGAGGTTTCCATACTTTCCCGACTTTCCAGTTGTTGATGATTTTGTTGGGTGTGCGTTGCTCTTAAGAGCAGCCTCCCAGGCTGTTTTAAACATCCTCTCCCTTCCTTGCTCGCTGCGCGGTGCGTAGGGGTGCGGATCCTCGCCCCGAGCAGCTGCTGGGCTCGTGTCTAACCGAGTATCTCCCGCTATGGAAAGAAACCCGCTCGTGCCTTGCTCCGCCGCAGCCTGGGAGCCCCTTCGTCTCCTCATCTCCCCCCCCCCCCCCCCCCCCCCCCCCCCCCCCGGCTCCTGTATCCCCCGTTGCCCTCCTCTGCCCCGGGGAGGCCGTGCCCCTGCCCTGCTCCTCCGGTTTCGGCAGTGGGGCGGGCTGGCAGGAGCCGTATGTGTGCCCCGTCGGCGAGAAACGGCGGTTCTCTACCACGGGGATGCTCCGGCTCCGGCGGCCCCCGACGGCAGGAGCCGGCGGCCGGGGCACAGGCGGCCCCCGACGGCAGGAACCTCGGCGCCGTGAAACCGAGCGGCTGCCGGTTCCTGCCGTCGGGGGTCGCCTGTGCCCCGACCGCCGGAGGGGTCCCGGCTCAGCCCTGCTCGGTGGTCGTGTGGGGCTTTTCTCGGGGATGCCAGTAGCTCAGGTCTTGCTAATGCTTCCCCCCCCCCCTCCCCCCTCAGTCGATCCTTCAGTGCCGAGGATATTTAAGCCGCTTCCGATTTAACGCGACTCCCACCGCACCAGAAGGGTTCAGCTCCGCACCTGCTCCGCACCCCTCGAGGTGTGCAGGGGTGGGAAGAGGAGGAACGACGGCGCTTTTGCTGCTCAAGTGCCCTCGGATCGGGTCTCTGTTCTCTTCGCCGACCCTCAGCACCTAAAAAAGCAGCGTTTTGGAACGACGGGTTTGGGGCTTTGTCTGCCCAGAACCAAACTCACGCACTTCTAGAAATCGCTCTTCCAGTATGGTTTCACTGGACTTAGCCCGACTTTACAGCAAACCGTAGGCTTTATAAAGTCCCCCTTTTTAACTCTTCACACGCACACACCCCCCGTGTGCGGGTTTTTCCTCCCTCCCTGTTGCCCGCCAGCCTTGCCTGAGTTGACACCCAGACCAGCTCCCGACAGACACTGTTCAGACTCGGGTGTCCGGTTTGCGGTAGTTTTAACTGCTGCCTCGGTTTTCACGCTGCCGCATATTTTCGGAGAGCGGGGCAGCGCAAGTGGATATTCCTGATGAAAGTAGCTTTAATCGGGTTCTTCACAAAATCTGTTCCACCTTCCTGCCTCCCACCCCCTAGATACACACGCACCATACCGAGGTTTGCATTTCTCATGGCGGGACAGGCAAGTCTATAAAAAGGCATGTTTGTTTTTCCTGGCTGTTTCAAATATGTGTTTCCTGAAGGACTTCGCATCTAATGGGGTCATCAGAAGCACATGTGCGATTTTCATTTTTCCAGAATGATTTCTTCTCTCGCCCCTTTTCCTGAGCAGCAGTGTTTGCTGATGTGACATTTTACCTGTCTCTTCATCTTAGCTGCCACTAGACAGCTAAGATGTCCTCCCCCTTTCCTTCTGAGTCCCAGACTCTTGGTGAACTCCCAATCTGTTTCCGTGTGTCTGTCTGGTTTTCTTTGAAGAGCTCTTTTTATTTTTTATTTTTTTATTATTTTTTTGGTTACCTGTAGGACACAGGTTGGGCTAGAGGAAGGAGTAGCTCATTGCTCTGCCGCCCTCTCGGCAGCCGCCGCCTCCCGGTACCCCGGGGCGCGGAGCAGGACGGGCTCTGCGGCACACCGGGACTCCGTGTAAAAGCGATATTTAGAGCTGGAGGTTGAGCGTTTTCGCCCAGTGGCAAGGAAAAAACCCTACCAAGCCAACCGACACCCGAGCAACCTCCCCTCCCTTTTATTTAAGTGGGAAGGCGGTGGACCTTCTCGCCGAGCGAGGAGCCGCCTCCCCGGAGCAGGGAGGGGAAACTTTGAGCCCCTCTCCCTGCCGCAAAATGGGAAGAATCTGATCTTAGGCAGCCCAGCTCCTAAGTTTCAGTATGTATTTTTCCGAAGCCCAGAACTACTCTCCTTCAGACAAACCCCTCACCTCTTCCCTGAGCGCTGAAGCACTGAAAGTTCCCCTCGGTGTATTTTTCTTGGCTGCCTGAGACGCAGCGTTTTGATTCACTAAGCGGAGGAAGTTAGAGAGCTCTGCAGCAAGGGCCGGTGGCCAGTGTTCTCATCGCCGTCCCCCTACGTTATTTGTCATGCTCAAGTGAGGGTTTGTCCAAGGCAAGAGCCGGCTCATACGAGCTGCATTTGTTTCTCCTAAAGAAGGCAATAGATTTTGTTTCCGGGTCTGGTAACAGGAGCCCCAGTGCTTTACACAAACATCGCTGGGCAGGCAGGGGCACTCCCAAGGCTTTTCGTTCCGGGACTGGGGCAGCCCCCCTCAAACACACGTCGAGGCTTCAGTTAGGCCCGAACTGCTGATGGCGAGAAGAAGGACCCCGGCTTTCCCCGCTGTAGCCCCCGAGAAATACGCCAAGCAGGCACGACTTCTCTCGTGTAGATTGTGTTCAAAGCCTACAAAATGGTTTATATTATCCAAAGGAAAACGGAGCCACACAGCCTTTGGTAGACGAGATGTGACTATGCTTCCCAGAGGGTCCTGTTTATCCCCAAGCTCCTGCAAGGGCTTGCAGCTGGATAGCAAGCTCCAGCACAAGCTCCCCTACTCATAGGAAAGGTTTTTACTCCAATAAGCTTGTTCCCTGTCCCCAGTAAGGCGCCATACTCCCCTTCGGAGACTGTGCCACATCTCCAGTGGCCTGTCGAGATGCTCTCCCCTCGCGTCCATCAGTATTTCCCCGGCCGGGTGATGAGCTGCGCCCTGGCCGGGCAGCCGAAATTGCTTTCTGTGACAGTTTCTGTCCTAACCCTCTTTAGCGCAGGAGCAGGACAGCCCACACTCGTGTAGGAAAGCACAGGGCTCCCCAGTAGAATAAATCTCCTCCAGTGCACCGTGAATATTCAGGGTATCTAAAGGAATCACGCCAGTTACAGTTCAGGGGCCCATAAACGGTGCATTCATTAGGTAATTTGGTAAGGTTCTAGTCTGAGGGCAAATGCCACTTTTATATTTATATGTATATATATACACACACATATATGCGCATGTATGTATACATATGTGGGTGGGTGGGTATACGAGAGAGAGGGGGAACGTGTTTTTTTCCCTCAGATGTCCAAGCCATAGGGGCTCCGCTGTGCGGTTTGCCCGCCACATTCCGGCCCCATCCCGGGGATAGCCAGGGGGAGTTTCACGGATAAAGCCCACCGGGTGCGGACCGCCTTTTTATTTACGCCCCGAAACCTGCGTGGGTACCCCGTAAACAACCAACCCTGAGATGAGATATGCCCCATGTAATGTAATGCTAGTGAATCATAACTAATCTGTTTAAAACCAAGGATTAGTCACGTCGGTTTCGGCATATTCCTCTATCGGGAACTTTTTTTGTGCGTGGAAAATCGGGGGATTTGCGCTAATTTACCAAACATCATTACTAAAGCAAGTATGGTCCGGTAAAATGAGTCTTGACATGTACAGGTTTTTAGGTTACATTACACACGTCCAATCATCTGGGCTTTAAGCCGTGTGCACCCTTAATGCTAGGTTGACCTGCAGAATTTCTTTAATTTTTTTTTTTCATCCTGCATGATTTCTGTTTCTATCTGTCTTTGACTTCGGCGAGTCGCCCTCTCTTCCTTTCTCCGTATTTAAGTGATACTCGCGGCAATTTACAGGAGTTTTCAGCACCCCTCGCTTCCAAAGGGCCTTTCTCACCCCGTCAGCCCTTCATTGACTTTCCCCGATCGAATTCTGCCTCCTCTGTGCAATATGACCTTTTATTAACCACGTAAAACCCATCCTGTTTTCATACTGCCTCTTTAAATGTTCCCCATCTTGGCTTTACTCTTTCTCTATTTTTTTTTTCTCCAGCGGGCAAAGCCTAAAGGGCTTTATTTCGGTTTCGAGGCTATGTTTTATTAACCCAGTCGCTCTGTTTTCCTTCCCGAATTTCTTTCTACCTCTAAAAATACAAAATAATGAACTAGCCAATTAATCCATTTGCACCACTGCATGAATTGTTTTACAGAGAGCAGGGATCTTCTGCAGCGCAGTGGTTCCTATACTTGCGAAATATTTATTTTCGAAGGATTAAAATTCATAGCTAAAATTATTAGATGCCCCTCAACGGAAATAAGAGGCTCTGCTGTTTAAGCCCCGATGCAGAACCCACCGCAGAGGCAACACCCGCGCCCCCTCCGCTGCTGAAAAATCACCCCAAAGAGCAGAAAAGGGAGAAACATAAACCGAAATATACCCCACTGTACCCCTCTGCACCCCAGCGTAACGAGAAGACGGGATTTATAACCACGAGTAAGAGCTTTTTTTTCTTCCCCCCGAGGCCGATCCTCCCCTTTACCGACATCCATACTTTGCCTTCTATAGACATTAACTGGGCCTCAGGGAAATGTGCTTTTAGCGGGCACCCACAAAGGCAGAGAGGCGCTAATCCAGCCCCAGATTATATCAAATTAGGACATCGCCCGCACAAAACTCCCGCTGATTGAAATTTCAGCCAGCGTTTGAAACCTGGACACGATCTTTGCTGATCTAGGCATATTTCTATCCCGCTTGAAGCCATATCGTTTTCTCGGTTTATTTTTCACAAGAAAATCATTTTAGGGAAGAAAAAAAAAAGTATAAAACCCCTCGCAAGCTCTGAGGAACATTTAAACCGATGATATAGCACATTCGGCTTCTAGCAAAGAGTTGGTAGCGAGGGAGCAAATTGTAATGAAATCACTTTGAGCTGTTATCTTTTAATGAAGTCAATTTGGAAGCAACTTGCCTTTCTCTTTTGCCACCCTGTACTTACAGAAAAGGGAATAAAAAGAAAAAAGGAAAAAAAGAAAAGGAGAGGAACAAAGAAATGAGAAATTCCATTCCCGGCATCACTCCCACGGGCACTGGCGAGACGTTTGGAGCCCGGCCGTGCCGGGCACCGGAGCAGGGTCTGGCCACGCTCAGTTTGCGTGGGGCGAGGCGGGTGGTGACTTTCCGCTGGGGCCAGCGGACACCGGGCGGAAAAGGCCGCCGCCTGCTCAGCCGTGCCCTCGGGGGAGCAGGTGGGCGACCTCCCCGCTCCCCTTAGGGCCCGCACCAGCCCCTTGCCTCCTCCGCTCCCTCCCCCACTCACGCCGCTTCCCCGGGCCGGGCCAGAGCGGCCCCTGCCGTGTCCGGGCGCTGCTCCGCGGGGCGCCCCAAACGGGGCAGGGTGCGGGGGTGCTCTGCGACGGCGGGGGGGAAGAGCCCCGGGAAGGAGAGGGTAGGACGGGGGAACCCGGGTGTCCCCTCGTCTCCCGGCCGAGTGCCTTCAGCCCGCTCGGCTCCGAGCCCGCAAACACCCCGCGGGCGAGTGAAGCAACCGCACGCAGAGTTAGATTTCTAAATTTTATTATAAAATAAAAGCAGAAATATTTTCCAAAGAATGTATTCACATAATATAAACAATAAACAAAACTAAGGTGAGTGACTCGCGGTTGATACTGTCGTTTAGGTCTAAACTTGAGCAGCAATTCCTCTCTTTTTTAAAGCCCGCTCCCGCCCTCGTTTCGCACCGAGGGGAGAATCTGCCCCTGCCTTCCTCCGGGGCCGGAGCCGGACCATCACTTCCTTTCCCACCCCGCAAATGGCGAAAGCACCACATGGACAAGGCCAAAAAAGCCGTCTCTGTGCATAGCATCAGCTACAAGAAGGTTACAGAATCTGCCTAGAGCGCGTGTTGCTGCTATAACTTGACTACAGCTTTTGTATTCTTAGTTGAAATTGTACATCGTACACCTGCCACGGATATATAACTACCATAGAATAACGGGAGCGATGTGTAACTTCCAAACAGCGGCCTTGCGCTCCCCTTTCCTCCCCACCCCCCGAAAATAAAAGATTACAATGTGCCTCTTCCCACACAGACCGGCGCTGTCGAGTGACACCGAGAGATTCGTGAAGTTAAGGCTGAGAAGAGCTGCTACACCCAACCGTCTTACAGCCTGCCGTGAAAATCACGGCTCCTGTCCCACAGTCCTTACACGCCTGAGACAACCTTTAAGCAACCTTTAAAGTTTTTCATAACTTTACTGCCCACAGCCGAGTCCAATAACTTCCAAACCAGCAGCCAGCCCGCTGCCAAAGGGCACAACACATCCACTAAGGAGTGTGTCATTGCTTTCAAAGTCTCTGGTAAGATTAAGGAGGAAAAAAAAAAAAAAATTAAAAGGGGAGGGGGGGGAAGAATAGAGTAAAAGGAAGGGGGGGGGGGGGGCTGATGTGAAGGAAGGAGCGTCTGCACGGTTTTTAAGAGCCCAGATCGACCAGGTTGGATGACATGGGGTTGAGGATGGAGTCCTGCAAGTTGTGGTGGTGCATGGGGTCGGCGCTGGGCACGGGGATGGCGCTGGGGCCCTGGGGGTGTCCCAGGCCGTGCAGGGGCTGCAGCCCGGGGTTGGAGCTGAGCAGCAGCGCGGGGCTGGAGGAGGTGTGATCCGGGGTCCCTGACGGCGTCTTCTCGTCCTCTGAGCTCCCCAAAACTGTCTTATTCCCATTCATTGACGCCGAGAGCGGGTTGTGGCTGTTGGAGTTGGAATTCTCGTTGTTTTCCCTATAGGAAACACAAAAGAGGGAGGGAAATCACCGTGTGGCCGCGGCTCCGGGGCGCGCTCCGCGGGAGCGGGGGCGGCGGACGGCGGGGAGCTGGCTCCCGGGGGCGGCTGGAGGGGGTGGGCGGCGGGGGGGGGTGGGGGGGAGGCGGAATCCAAAAACAGTAGGTTTACAAACTCCGCAAACCTCTAAGGCCTCTTCATCTGGCACAGAGGTCTAAGGTCCGCCGAGCTTGTAAACAGAGTCTCCCGCTAGCCCAGCGGAAAGTGTCACTTTGCCAAAACGTCATTTTCTGCCTCCAAAACGTTTGCACGGCTTGGGAAGGGGAAGGGGGCAGGGGGGGGAGGAAGGGAAGGGGGGAAGACATTAGGGAAAAAAAGAGTTTTTAACTTTAAAACTGCTCCCGGAGCTGAAGAGAAATTCGGCCGCTTTTTCTCACGGGAAGGCCAAAGCACGGCGAGCCGTGGACGGGACGGCCCCGTGGAGCCCCGCAGCCGCCCAGGCTCGCGTCAGGCGGGAAGGGCTTTTGCTTAAGGAACTGGAGGGATTTTTTGTCCCTGGCCCCGAGCTTAAAGCTCAAAACATAGCCCAATATGGAAGATAGGTGCAAGCAGAGTTAACTCGCTTATTTCCCCGGCCCTCTCGGGAAATTCCCCGCACGCCCGCTGCCATCCCTCCCCGGGCGGCGCAGGGGCACAAGGGGCACAGCCCGGGTGGCCCCGCACCCGGCTCCGCGGCGGCGGGGGGCGGGAGGTTTGCGGCACCACCGGTGGTGTGCCTACCGACAGAGACAGCCGGCTCGGAAAGGCAGGACGTAATTTCAAAATCCATCACCGGTGGATAAATACCGAGAAATTGCTGAAGGCTGGTCATGCCCTTGCACACGCACAGGCACTCACACACACATATAATTCTACTTCTTCTTATTATACTTCTTATATTTATACTTCTTATTATTTGACTACTTATATTTATACTTATAACTATTTTCGATATGAGAGGAGCAAGATGGGGTGGGGGCGGCCGTCTCGTCTCGTCAGGGCTAAGGCGGTTTTTAGGCATAGCCCTCGCAGAAAGACTTTAATTAACACAGCCCTGCCCGAAATACTGAAATACATGGGTCCGGCTATTTAAAAGCTTCTGCGGAAGCTTTGAAGCTCACTATCTGGCAGAGGGGCCCTATCCTGCAGGATTTGGCCGAGAGAAGTAAAGCCACCGCGCTGACGGTTTTTCCTCAAGAAGGGCTGCAGGATGTGGCTGGAGACACTTTGTGCCAAAAAAATAAAAATAGACAAGAAAGCTCTGTTTCAACAAGTTTGCTCGACTGAATGGCAATCCCATGAACGGTCTGTTTTCCAACGCCTGGAGTGTAATATTAGGTCGAGTGTATTTTTCAATGTCAAAAATCTTATTTGCCTCTGGAGACCTTTAAAATTTGATTCCTCGGGAAAAAGAAAGAAAAAAAAAAAAGAAAAAGGAATAAGTGCAACCTTCATTTCCTTTGGATATTTGAAGGCGAGTCCCCGCTATCAGCAATAAAAAGGATCTCTAACATCTCATAAAACCAACACTTGGGGGGATTTGAAGGAAAATTAAAGCGCTAACACCGTTTCGGAAAATGTATGGAGCAAATCCGTGCGGAGCTCGACCCCGCCGGGCCGCAGAGCTGCGCGGCCGGGGCTCTTGCCGTTTCCAGAACACGTTACAGGCAGAAACGAGGGGGGAAAAAGTCTCCTCGGAGGGACGGATCTACGGGAGATTTCTAATCCGCTAATTAACCGCGCGGGTCCTACGATCAGATCCATATGGACCCGGCAATTCAGCGAGCTAGTAAGGAGCCACTGTGCGGTTAGAAGACGCTTTTTGGGTTTTAGAACCGTCTTCCTAAGGCATAGGGACTGCTGACAGAAAAGTCATACCCAAGGATGTAGGCATTAATCACTGCCCGGCGATTAACGCTCCCTTCACTCCTTTTAACGAGAAAACCACGGTCTCGGAATCGCGCTCGGTATAAGAATATATATATATATAAGAATATACATCTGTTAACACGCCTTCGTGAGCACCTTGCTGGGTGGCGAATGCGAACTGCGATTTAAGGAGCGAGGCGAGAGGTTGCTCCGTGCGGGAGCCGGCGTTAGAGGCACGTTTTTTGCAACACCCCCCCCCCCTTCCCAGCGGTCAGATCCACTCGTTCCCGGCTGCCTCACGGTCTTCCCGATCCGCACCGTCTAACTAAACCGCAAAACGCTCTCAGAGCTGTGCGGGGCGCGGAACTCCCCAGCCCTGCCGCCCTCGGCCTCGCCGCCCAGGCCGCGGCCCCGCACCGGCACCTCGGCGCCTCCGCTGAGTTGCGGCGGGGCGGGGGCGGCCGCGCTACTTAACCGGGGGTCGCCGCCGGCCGTGAGAAGTGACCCCGGCAGAAGGGGCTGTCCTGGGGAACGGGGTCTCGGGGAGAAAGGGGTCCTGGCAGCCTCTCCCGGGGCTACTTTTGGCGGACGGAGGCCGTCGCCGAGCGGCCACCTTCCCCGTCCCGGAGAGCCCGGCCTCGGAGGCGGGAATGGAGCGGGGAGAGCGGCGCCGCGGGCACCGTGGGGAGCCGGGGGGCGTCGGGAGGAGCCACGGGGAGCCGTACCTTTCCTTGGCCTCGGCGGCGCGGTCCCGCTGCCGGCGGTTCTTGAACCAGTTGCTGACCTGGGTGGTGGTGAGGCCGGTGGCCTCGGCCAGCTCCCGCTTCTCGCGTGGGGACGGGTAGGGGTTGTGGGCGTACCACTCGCGGAGGACGCTGCGGCTCTTCTCCTTGAAGCAGTAGCTGGTCTCCTCGCCGTCCCAGATGGAGCGGGGCAGCGGGAACTTGCGGCGCACCCGGTACTTGCCCACCGCCCCTAGGGGTCGCCCCCGCAGCTTCTCCGCCTCGATGTAGTGCGCCTTCAGCCAGAGCTGCTGCAGCTTGGGGTGGTTGTGCGCCGAGAACTGGTGGCTCTCCAGGATCTTGTAGAGCTCTCGGAAGTTGCCCCGGTGGAAGGCCACCACCGCCTTGGCCTTCAGGACGCTCTCGTTCTTGTGGAGGTGCTCGCAGGCGGGGAGTGACCAGAGGAACCGCCCCAGCCGCTCGATGTTGCCTCCTTGCTGGAGCACCTCGCAGACGCAGGCCACTTGCTCTTGGGTGAAGCCAAAAGTCGGGAGCATCGACATGGTGAGCCCTGCCCCGCCGCGCACCCTACGGCCGCATAGAGGGGAGCGGCGCGGGGCGGTGAGCAGCGCCCGGCATGCGGGGCCGGCCCCGGGGCAGCGGCGCCCGGCGGGGCCCGCTCGGGCGTCACGGCCGGGCGCGGGGGACCGCGGCCATCGGCGGCGCCCGGCCCCGGAGCGAGCGGCTGGAGCCGAGCGAAAATGGGGGGGGGGGGGGGGGGGGGG